>JADRCH010000073.1:13942668-14011482 GCA_019843965.1 Rhynchomys soricoides | reverse complement strand
AGAAGAAGAAGAAGAAGAAGAAGAAGAAGAAGAAGAAGAAGAAGAAGGAGAAGAAGAAGGAGAAGAAGAAGGAGAAGAAGAAGGAGAAGAAAGAGGAAGTGGAAGAAAAACAAAACATAGAAGACATTGTATCTTAGAAGGTGTAATGTCTCACAGATTATGCTGTAGTATATCCATCCATCCACACATCTTCACTTGCAAATGTTCATTGCAATGAGCCACTGATCTAGTTTGTCATCTCTGGATTTTGCCACACCACCAACATTTAATTGTCAACAGAATTCTTCCTAGTTATCCTGTTGTTTACCTTTGCCATGGATATTTTGCAGCTTTGGGAAAGCAGGACTGGCCCTTTTATACATCCTAACTATTCACTGAAGATACAGATTTTGAGGTGGGCCAACTCAGAGCCATGGGTCTGGGCCTAGGTGGTAGATGAGCTATATATCCTGCTAGCTCTTCTTTACCTGCACCATGAGAGTAAGCAAGTTTTCTATCATGCCCTAGGGATTTCTCATCAGCACCTAAACCCTCAGAGCCAGCTGTTCTATGCTGCCTAGTCAAGGTTTGGAGCCCACTTTTCCAAGTGCTGCAGCCTGTGAGGGGCTGGGATAGCTAGCTCTTCCACATTCTTGCCCTCAGGGCTGACTTGCCTGCTCTACCTCTACCAGGGTCAGCTCTATTCTGCTGCCCAGTTGATGTGTAGGGTCTGCTTTACTGAGTGCAGCAGCCATCAAGAGGCAGGGACAGCACACCTGTTCTCATGACTTCAATGCCAGTTATCTTGGCTGCTGCAGATGGTGGTTGTGGTGGTACAGAAGATGTCACATCCACCCATGCCCTTTTCAGTAGAAGAGTGGTAGTGCCAGCTCTCCCTACTCTCTCTTCAGAGCTGGTTCACCTATTCCCCCTAAACCAGGATCACACTACTGTGCTGTCCAGATAAGTTGTTTGACCAGTTTTCCCAAGTCCTGCAGATGGTATCAAGGCTAGCTTTCTATAGCTCTGGCAGCTTTTCTTTCTGCTGGAGGTGGTGTGGACATTCTCTTTGCATTGGTGGCACCCCAAAATACATAAATGGCAGGGTAAACTCTTCTACATTCATACCCTCTAAGCTGACTCATCTGTGTTCCTTGCCACAGGGATCAGTTATGCTGTGCTTCCCAGGTAAGGCACAGGGCCTGCTTTCCTGAGTGCTGCCAAGGTGGGATATGGGGCCAACTTTTCCTCCAGATTGCTGCTTCTAGTAAAAGGCAGAGCCAGTTATGTAAACCCACTGGACATCCATGAATACCCAGTGGCTGCTCTGTCCAGGGATGTCTCCATGTTCTCTAGTGGTAATATGAACCACAGATATCAACATTAAACCCTGCTACTGAATTGCCACAAACTCAGACATGGACTTCAGTGGCAGCTGGGGTTGGGACCTCACTTTGGCCCCAGGTGGCAGGGCTAGCCACTCATAACTGCTACTCCTCTACACCCTTGAGTCACTGGTTCCATCTATGTACATAATCCTCAAGCTGCTCCACTACACTTTCTTTCCTGTTCAACCACCACAAACACACACATTATTGTTGTCCCCACTGGAAAGGTAACCTGGGTGACAGTCCCCTTCCATGCTGCTGTGGAATGGCAACAAGTAGGTGTTTCTGGCTTTCCAGTGCCACGGGCTGAATCATAGGTCTGTGGGTAGTATGGTGGTTTGCACGTCTCTGTCTTCCTCCGCCTATGCTGTGCTGCCTGAGTTTGATTTGATTTTTATGATTCTTAAGCATAAAACATTCAATAAATCTGTAGACTGGAATTTCAGCTAGACTGGTAGGGTGGTAAGCCTGGTGAATCAATCTGCATAACTCCTGTCTATCCCCATTCCTCAGCAGTAGAAGTTGGGCTGGGACTTCCTCCCAGGCCCATGTTCCCAGAAATACACAGACTCATATTATATTAACAAATAATTTGACCATATAAATGTGCTCTTTTCTGACTGGATCATAAATTAGAATAACCAATTTATTTTATTCTATATTCTGCCATGTGGCTGGTTACCTGTACTCAGGTACCATGCCTCTGTCTTGTCATATCTTCCTGGGCGACTATCCCATGCCTGATACAATTCCAGAATCTCCTGTACTTCCCAGATGTCCATCCTCCTATTTCCTGCCAAAACAATAGATCATAGGACTTATTGAGAGATGCCACATCTAAACAGACTAACATAGTCTCTTTACACTCAGCATTTGTGTTAGAGACAGGGTACAATACACCTGGAATTTTGAAGTACCAGAACCTGAACTCAGCTGTTCTTGATTGACTAGCAGACATTTTATTTAGTAACTACCTCCCCAGACTCTTGTGACCAATATCTTCATGTTCTTCAGGTTTGGCTACAGTTGTCAAAGTTGACCGTGAGTCTTTTGTTAACTTAGGCTATTCTAACAACACCCAGTTGTTGCCTGGCAGTGGTGGCGCATATCTTTAATCCCAGCACTTGGGAGGCAGAGGCAGGTGGATTTCTGAGTTTGAGGCCAGCCTAGTTTACAGAGTGAGTTCCAGGACAGCCAGGGCTACACATAGAAACCCTGTCTCAAAAAAACAAAAATAAATAAATAAAATAAAACAACACCCAGTTGTTAAAATCACCACTGCTGAAAGTGGGTCTTATGGCATGTACCATGTCCTGCTTCTTATGTTTATACAAAGGATCAGAACTCAGTCATCAAACTTTTACAGGAAGCAGTTTATCTACTGAGTCACCTCCCCAGACCAACTTTTATTTGGCATTATATAGTGCCATTTTTTAAAAAAACATAAATATATAATTTCTGATTGACTTTTAGTTGCTTCATTATAAATGCTTCATTATAAATTAATCCAAACACTCCTTTGTTTTTTATTATGAGTATTTAATCTTGATTAAGAATTTTCAGTAAAAGAATCCTCATTTAAAAATCTCCAAAAATTTTGTACTAAACAAGATAGTTTTTTTCTCTCCCCTACTGATGTAAGTAACTCTTCTCTCATACTCCTTTAAGTAAGACTAATGAACTCACAGATTCATCAAATTGGCCTTAGGTGTATTTCTCTGTCTTTATGTTTGTACTCAGAGTTAATCAATATTTATACATATATACCCCATAAAAATAATGCAACACTTTGCAGCAGATACAAAGCATGATAGAAATTAAGATGAATTTGAGAAGAACAGTTACACAGCCCCCAGTATGAGTAGTAAGAAACAGAAATGGCTGAGCAATCTGAGCAAAAACACATATAGTGTACATCTCATTTGGCCATCTTTCTCCATATGTTGTATACTGGCAGGGCATCATATTGGACCACAGTAACATAACTCTAGATATGAATAAACATACATTAATTTGAAATCCTTCATGTTTTAAGGGATGAGACAACTTTATAAATGCTATTCACAGAGAAGATGGGATGCTTCACAGATGAATGCCAGAAAATAAAACATGTTATAAGTCCTAAAAGGAGCACACTGGTTAGCTTGCATGCTGGCCATAGTGACAGAGGCTGTTAGAATATCTTTAAGGATGGTATTGTTGAAGTAAGAATAAGAAAGCTAGAGATGGAGGTTGTGTTGAATGCTCAGTTCACCAGGTGGGATAGGGACATATCCACAGTAGATTTAAGACACATAGATATCCTACCAAGAAACTTGTGACTCCTAGAGAAATTTAGTGGGGTCAAAGAGCTGCTGTGGGAGGGTTTAATCATTCGGAATAAGGAGAAGCTTTGATAAATACACATGACTTAATCTGGCATGTCAATTAGATTGATAAAATATGAAAGCAATTGAGCAGTGATGAAAAAAGGGAAAGGCAGCTCCTGGGGAGATTCTGGAAGATATTAGAATCTAAAGAAACTACTTGTGATGCTGGCTACATGCACTGCTGTGGAAGAAACTGACTAATGAGGTAAGAATCTATCACAACTGCTCCATGAATGAGTGGCCAAAGGTTATCTAGAAGAGTAGACCACTGTGGGCACCAGAAGTCATGCAACAAATGGAGGTAATTTTGGTTTCCTATTAATATGTGTAATCCTTCAGCTCCTCTAGGTGACTGTTGGAAAGGAATAGATCTTAATTCATTATAGATGTTAAATAAAGGGGAAAATATAAATCTCTGGGTGGATGTAGATTCAGAAAATTCCAGGAGAAAAGAATTATATTTATCATAAGTATAGGCAGTTATCTTCCCCAGGAGGGTGTACTGTATGGATTGCTTTCCTCCACTAAATGTGTGTTAGAGGCACAGATTATTTCCCCAGCCAGGAGCCCTCTAAGCAGCCATGTATGATACATGAATAAGCAAAAATAATAGAGATAGATGGTCTAGAGCCTGTCATATTCTTAAAGCTAATTCTAGGGTTCTAGCACAAAAACTAGCATGAATGTTTGCCTGTTTCCTTTGATTATATGATAGGCTATTCATCCTCATCAACTGCCCATTAAACCAATCTAGGGTGATGATGTGACCAGGGATTTCATTGTAGTACCCAATAATGTTGCAAAATGACTCATAAGAAATTTTAAGAGATTATATAAGACCTAACTAAACTAACATTTCCCTTTTATACCACTATAGTGTTTTGCATTTGCTGGAATAATTGCTACAAACAATAAATCATTTTCACACTATGTAAGATTAAATCTCCTTAGTTCAATAATCTAGAAATAAATTGGTATTTATGGAGAATATCAGACTGTGGGTACTCACTGATCCTGATAACACTTTGTTAAACAGTTTCATAATATAACAGCATTAACCCTTGATTAGTTTAACAATTTGGTAAAGTATCTAAAAGAATTGGAAAATCAACATTTAGAAAGTTCACAAAAGGTGTAATGTGATGGTGGAAAATGTATTCCCTAAAGCCAGGAAGGATTTGAGTAAAATCCTAGAACTGTGAGTTAGTTACCTCATTATCAATTGTTGGAAAGGGAATTCCTCATCCATAACAGGCTTTTGTCTGTTCTATAGTATTCCAATATTATACAGGAAGACTCTAATGCAAAACAAAAAACAAACAAGACATAATTTGCATTAGTCTCATGAAAAGGGAGGAAAAGCTTAAACTAAATGAATACCTTTTCTCTGTTGGCTAGATTTTGTAATTCAGGAAGGTGCTATGCAAGTTTAGGTAGAGAATTTTGACTAATACAGCTACATGTTGCCAGATCAGCATGATGGTTAAGATGTGTTGTCAGCACAGTAAGGTCACAAGGGCACTAGGTGCAACCAACTGCTTTCTGATTATATTTACAGATTTTTCTATAGATATGAACTTATATTGGTACTGTAAATCAGAGCAAACATCTATTAATAAATAAATTATAGGCCCCACTGAGGAATAAAATGTTTTGCTGAACAGATACAAGGAGTCTGTCAAACTACCTTTAAGTTATTTGTCTTTTTTACCATAGATTACAGTGACTGTCTTTAGAGAATCTCTTATTTGCTGCATGGATGAAATACCTTTCTTTCGTTTTTTTTCTCTTTTTGCAGGTCATGAATAACTTTTTTTTTAAGTTGATTTTTCTGTTTTGTTTTCCTACTTTATTTACATTTCAAATGTTTTCCCCTTTCCAGATCTCCCCTTTGGAACCTCCCTATTCCCTCCTCCTCCCCTGACTCTATGTGGGTATTCTCCCACCCACGCACTCACAACTTCCCTCTTTGGCATTCTCCTCTACTGGAGAATCTAACACTCTCAGGCCCAAAGGCCTCTCCTCCCCCTGATGGCTAACCAGACCCTTCTCTGCCTCATATGTGGCCAGCACCATGGGTCCCTCCATGTATATTCTTTGGTTGGTGGATCAGTCTCCAGGAGTATCAAGGGTCAGGCCAGTTGATACTGTTGCTGCCTCCTTGGGGATGCAAACTCCCTCTGCTCCTTCAGTCCCTTCTCTAAGTCCTCCATCTGGGACCTCACACTCTGCCCTACTGTTGCTGTGAAGTGACTCTTGAGTATTTCAAACTTTTGGGTTAATAACCACTTAAAAGTGAGTACAAACCATGTTCATTCTTTTGTGACTGCATTACCTTGCTCAGGATGATATTTTCAAGATCCATCCATTTGTCTGCAAATTTCATGAAGTCATTGTTTTTAATAGCAGAGTAGTATTCCATTGTAAAGGTACCACATTTTCTGTATCCATTCCTCTGTGGAGGGACATCTGGATGCTGGTTGACCTATAAGTTTAGGAAGAAAATAGAATGTGGGGTATCTGGTAAAGAGATTGAATTCTGGGATAGAAGTAAAGAGGAATTAACCTGGGGCATGAATGAGGACAGAAGCAAGGAACCTGAGCAGAGACAACTAGTCACATTGCAGATATAGATTATAATACATGATATTAAGTTATGAGCTAGTTGATGAGCATGCCTAACTATAGAGCCTAGGTATTTGTAACTATATTTGAGTATCAGAGCTGTTATTCCAGGAGCATGGGGTGTGAGAGGAAAAATACCACACAATGGTTGTCAGCCTTGATTACAGAAGAAAACATCTTACAGTGGGTGGTGGTTATGATTAGAGACTAAACACTGGTTAAACTAAAGAGAATAAGAAATTGTTGCTGTGTTATGTTGCTCCAATGCCCAGAAAAGGATCATGTACCTATTACCCAGGCTAGAGCCCAAGTAACAACAGTGAATGGGTGCACAAAAGATGTACCAACAGAGAAGAGTGGAATATTAGAATAAAACTTTTTTTCTTTAGGCCTAATATGACCATTGACTACAGTGAAACAGAGATTACCTTGACCAGAAAGCCATGCCATTGATATAGTAGTCTTATTGTTTCTAAAAATAAATCTGTACTTGAAGTGGGGAGAAAGCTCAATGCTAATGTAGCCTGTGTAAGGAGCTGGTTTTGATGCCTATCAAAAAGAAATGTCATAAATTTTGAAATGCATCCTTGAATTCTGTTTTGCCAGAGGCATAATTTGGGGATAAATTATCTAGTTTGCTTTTTTAAACATGTTTTTGGCTGCCTATATATTATTCTTCAAAGTTTATTTTGAATGTAAGTCTGTAGTAATTGCTTTTTTTTTTTTTTTTTTAGCAAGACAGAGTTCACAATTACCCTCCAGAATAGTTTTTTGCTGTAGTGTGACTTAACAAATCTGGTAACAAATACAGATTCCAAAGAAAAAAATGCATTAAAGAAGATATTCTGAAGTAGAAATAGCATATTTATTCAGTAATGCAAAATTAAAAGCAATGTAATACCCATACCAAGTACAGAAGTCTAAACATTGCTGCTTTGAAAATAAACATGGATGTGGAAACAATATGGGAATGAAAAACAATCATCTGTCATGAATATGTGCCATTGTTTCCAGAAGCAGGGTATAAGTTTGCATCATGGTTTTGAAGTGGAGGATATTTTGAAGTGGAGGCTTTGCAGGTAGAAAAAATACTTTGTAGGATACAATTCATTCACTACAGCCAGTAGCAATTAATTCAAAAGTTAAGAATTAACTACAGTTATATAAAATATTATGGACTGTTAGGATATTTCTGAGTGGAATATTTAACACAAGAAAAACAATAGTCAGTAGTTCATGCTGGAGCTCTTAAATTGTACACCTCTTTAATGTATTAAAATAATCTCGGCAAGGAAAAGATTGTGAAAGAGGATAAATAAGAAAACTGAAGAATATTGATAAGCAGAAGTAGTTGTAAGAGCAAAGATTTCCATGAAGTACAGACCATGAATGTCAGGTTCAGAATTTTGATGAGAGGGAAATAACTAAGCATATGTTCGTTGAAAGCCTAAGGGGGAAACGAGGAAATAAAGCAATTGGTGATCCTGCACTGGTCCGCACTGTCTTGTCGGATGAGGACTGAAGCTTTGTCTTGATTACTTTTCTCCTACATGGTGGTTCATACATAAAGTGAGGAAAAGAAGAATTCAATGAGCAGAATACTAGTAGGAAGACTAGTAAACAAGGTAAATTGTCAGTTTTATAAGACAAAGACATTATATGTCGTTTTGTATGGTATAGTACATATCACTTGGCATGGTAATGTTAATGTCTAGAGCACTTAAAAGATCTGAAATTATGAATTAAGAAATAATGAATGTTGTTGCTAATATTTGTTGTCTGATTTGTTTCTTTTATATTTAATTTGTACATAATCTATTATATCATAATCTTTCTCTACCCTAATTACTTCTAGATTCTTCTTACCTCCTTACCTTGTTGTTGTTTTTCTTCCTCCTTCTTTCTTCAAAGGTCATCAAAATGATATTCAATAAAGAAAAAAAAGCAATAATGCAAACAAGTACCAAAATAGAACATAAAAATACCAAGCCCATTTTATATTTCACAACTACTTCTGAGCATGAAGCTTGCTCAGGAGTGTGGTCGACTCACCAAGTGTTACCCCTCTGGGAAAAAACCTTGATTTTCATTTCTGAAGAAGTACCAATTTCAAATAGATTCTTTATTAGGGCTGGGAATTTGTGACTAATTTTGGTTTTTATAGCTGAGATTTTGTCTGGCTTGAACCTGTACAAGTCTGCATTTTATGAAGTGCCTACAGTGCTGTTTCCATGTAGCTTTTAAAATGCATCTAAGTCATCCATCTACATATCCCCTTATTTTTCTTTTGGGCATAATTTTTAGAAAATCAAAACAAGATCACTACCTGGTTTTAATTTTGTAATTTTTCTCTTTTTATTCTTTACATTTTAGTGAATATATATATATATTCATATATGAATGAATATGTATATATACATATTCACTAAAATGTATATATATATATATATTCCAATTCTTAATTATGCAATTCATTTATAAATAATTTTAGTACCCAGAGTCTTAGCACCCATATTTATCTAATTCAATTCAGGTCTTGTCATTATATAAGTGGAAAAGACACATATTTACATAGAATACGTAGAATTACCTGATTCTAAAATTTGAATATTTTTCTAGAACATTCTTATTCCTTCACAAAGTCCAGTTTAAAATGTAAGTCTATGGGTCAGTTCAGATAATCAATTTTTATTACCTAATAGAGATTCTAATGATTCCTAGAGAAATGTTCTTTTCACATAAGTGTCAGGAAGGAAATGATGCCAACTTTATACCCAAGCAAGGTGGTATTACTCCTGATAGTAACCCCAGAGTACAATTGGAGATAACAATCACTTCTTATCAGAATCCTAAATATTGAATATGTAGAGGTAGAACACACTTTGTGAAAGTAAGTTACTTGATAGCAATCTCATTAAAGAAACTATTTTTCTTCTAAGGTAAAATCAATTCCTAAAAGAATAATGAATCTGGTCTCTGTTTGCATAAAACCCATTAATCTTAATAAACATGAAATCAGGAGTATAGAAACACCACTTTGATTTTATCTACTTTCTGAGCAGGAAATATGAGGCTTAACCACATACTTCCTAAAGAAAATAACTTTGCATATAAGCAATATTGGCCAGTAAATACTTGAAATGTGCTATGTGCTCTAATACAATTGACCGAATGATGCATTTTGTTTCTTTGCTTGTTTGACTTTTTACCATTATTTGGCATCTTAAACTGAAATAGTGTGTAGCATTTCCCTAGTGAAAATTGTTTTGACTCTGATATGCAAGTTACTTTGTAACGATGGATTATGCATAACGGATTGTAATTAGTACATATTCAACAAATGTTTCTCTGTCTTATCTTAACATAAATTTCAAAATCAAATATCCAAATTTATTGTAGAATTTAAAAGGTTAAAATTCATCGAATGTATTATTTCACCTGAATTAAACCTTGTTAGCTGCCATCTTTTCCTCCTTGCTTCACCTCAGCAGCAGACTCTTTATTTCATTAGGCAAGAGCCATATAATTCTGACTATAGTTTCATTACTGCCAGCTTCTTAATCAAGATAACTACTCAGAATCAGACAGTCACAATGGCCATGTTTCAATGGCCTGAAGTCACCAAGCATAGATAAAGGGGAATATTCCCAATATAATAATTAGGGAGATAATCAGACGAGAAAGTAACTCTATGCCAGTTCTTAATAATTCAGAAGTGTTCAAGTAGGTAATCTGATGCCATGTCCAACTAGCAATGTTGATATAGTATTTTCAAATTATTTTAATTATGTGTATGTATGTATACAGCCTATGTACATGTGGATGGGTACCCAGACAACCTGTAACGAAGAGACCAGAGAGACGAGGTGTCTGATCCTTGGAGTTAAAGTTACAGGTGATTGAGAGTCACTCAACATGGGCACTGGGAACAAATTCTGGTTCTCTGGAAAAGCAGTAAGATATCTTAGTTGATGAGTCAGCTTTCCTGCGTCAAGTTTGGACACAGTTTAAATGTGAAACTTGACTTAAGTGTTTCCCCAAGAGATAAACTTTTTCAGCCAGCTTTTTTCAACTTTGAACTCTACTCTGGCAACCTAAAGAACCCTATGCAGATACTTATACTATCATTGCTTTCCTGGTTATCATTGTATTCTTTGATCAATATGACATTTCTGAAGCAGGTGTATTTACATTTCCTACCCAGTCATTCTGTGATATCAGACAACATTTTGAGCTATTTTTATATGTAATTTAGTATACAGAAACAATTCACAGTGAAAATTTTAGCATGGCTTTCACTGTATTCTCAGTTCCAACAAGATCTGTATTTGTCAGAAAGGTTACTCTGATCATTAAGTCACCCAAAAATGTGGATACAAATTGTTCCTAAAAGATACTGTATTTCTCTGACAGGAATTACATTCATTTGCTAAGCTTTCTCAGTGCTTTGGCTTCCAAATACATAAGATTGTAATGATGATTGTGACTGCTCAGACAAATGTGAGAGGAATCATTATAGTGATAACTAATGCTGTAATTATCATCACGTTATAAAAGCATTAATTGAGCTGAAATTATGACATCTAAACAAGACATTTATCTCTAGATGCTTCAGTTTTATACAGAAATATGTAAGTATTTTATAGGCCATTAAGTTTAAGGACACATACGTACAACCATATAACTATATAAATTTATGTTAAAGAGTAACAAATGAATCTTCATTTTCAGTACTTGAAATTGTGCTCATTTAAATTGTGGAATTAGAAGTCCAAGTAATTTCCTGCAAATTAATTCTTAACATCTTCAAAGTAATGCAGGGAAGCATGATAAAAGTAGTACTTGTACTATAGAAAAGTAGAACTGCATTTAATTTTATCATAGCACATAATGTAAATGAAAAAGGACAAAAAGTAACAAGTGTAATATTAAATTAAAAATTATAATACAAAGTGATACTAAATTTTGTGCAACAAACGAACAGCACAAAGTTTCAAGATATGTCTTAGTAACCAGACTCAGAGCAGTTTTACTGACTCTCTGCTAAGGTAACACAAAGCTGAAATCAACACACAGACTCTTCATTTCCTATGTGGAGCTTGTGTGATATTATCTCTTTCCAATTACTGGGAGAGGCCAAGTCTGTGGCTGTTGGCCTTGAGGTCCCTGATTCTTTACAGGCTG
The DNA here is from genome assembly GCA_019843965.1 of Rhynchomys soricoides. Taxonomy (NCBI): domain Eukaryota; kingdom Metazoa; phylum Chordata; class Mammalia; order Rodentia; family Muridae; genus Rhynchomys; species Rhynchomys soricoides. The sequence continues at coordinate 13,999,937 of JADRCH010000073.1, read as the reverse complement.
TTCCTGAAGGGACCAACTCACTCTGTTTATACAATTCTCTCATATGATCCCTGCCTCTGTGAGTCAGTGATTACAAATTTGACATGCCTCAGTCCTGAAATATCTCTGATTAATTTTAAAAGGCAAATTTTGTTAACTTTAAGTGAAAACAGTTCTCGTTTTAAAACTAGTTTTCTAATTTTTTCTAGCCTTTGTAGTTGTGCAATTTAATAGACTGAATTGTGATATTTCATTATGTTTGGGCAGTATGTAGCCAAGCCAAATTGAGTAATTAGCAGAGCCAAAGCCACAGGCATGTACCACTCATAGCAAATGTATTTTTTAACTTTCATGATTTACCGAAGTCTGGAAGATGTTTCTCAGAAATAAGATTAATTTTGAGTTGGATCTTTTAAACCAGGGTTCAGGAAAGACTGAGAAAAGAGAGAGAAAGTGGGCATTGCCTCCAGCCATAGACAAGAGGGATAAGATAGTGCTACATCACACATGGAGCAGCTGGAGTTGAAGACAACACTTTTAATAAAAATAGAAAGTCTTCTTTCTCAAAGGATTCATGACACTAAATTGAATATTTGGGGATTCCATGTTATTTCTCACAGTTTGAAATTCTGGAGCTTAAAGTAAATCTGTGACATCTATTATGACACAGAACAAAGGCTAGTCCATTTTTCTGTGTTATGGTGCATTTAAGCCAGTCATTATTCTGCCTAACATGATAACAAAATCTTTATGGTTCTCATGATCCATATTTTCCCATGGCTTTTGGTCAACTCTGTATTTAGACTTAAACATTTGTCTTACAAGTTCATTTTCTGATCAGTTCACAAAAAAAAAAAAAAAAAAGATGAAGAAAAGCTAATGTTTTATTTGTTTTTCCCTTTCTTATTTGATTCGTTGAAATGACGCCCATATGTGCACTCTGTTCTGTACAAGACTTTCTAAACCTCACTGATTCCTTGTTTTATAGTTACATTTTCTCTGTTTAAATTCTCCAGACATTGAGGCTTATAGCAAGTCTGAAAGCAATTTCACTTGTTTCTACCTTCTTAGGAAAGATGGATTTTAAAAGTCTGTGTAGATATAGTTACATGGACAGAATTTTTTAAGCTTTCTTTTGGCTTTCAATTTAAAATTATTAATGATATCATGCACCTTTAGAAAATGTTTCACAATTTTACGATTATAACATATTTTAATATCTTGAGTATCTCCTATAAAATCTACTAGTGACTCAACCTGAATACATCATTGAAATATTCATAGAAAAGCATGAAACATCTCATGTGCAAAACCTGGGATTTAAACATAGAGGAATATATGTATGCAGCTCTTCTGTGTTTCCATTAGTTAAAAAACTGCCAAAATTATTAAATATTTCAGCAGACAAAATTCAATTTCAATATCCATGTATCCTTTCTTACAGGAAGAAGCTGAGTCAGGTAAATTTTTGACATTAATTTGCAGAATTTCTTTGGAAGTCTCTTGATATAGATATTATGACTACTTTGTGGCCTGAATATCTTGCAGTGCATGAAATGTCAGTACATGAAGACCTTCCCACACTACAAATCTAGTGACATGTTGTTCCGGGTTCTGCTTCTCCTCCCTGGGTGCACAGACATGGCTTAAAGAGGAGAGGGCAAAGTCTAGAAGAGGTGATCTCCCCAGTCTGTCTTTTCTCTAGACCAGGGAGAATGAAGTGAAGTCTGAGATGAATAGAGTCCACAGGGTTCTGATCTTGTCAGGAATGCCAGAAGTCTTACTGCTCTTAGCAAAGAAAGCTAAAGGTTCAGGTAGCCAGTGGGCATAGGACAGGTGGCCAGGGTCCCGTGTCCCTTCAGTGGTGATGTCCGGAGGACCCACTCTGATGTGAGTCCAACCACAACTGCATCACTGGAAGAGAGTCTTCACTCAATTGTTACAGCTCAGTAAAACAGTCAGTCTCAGATGATTCTTAATGGAATAACTTGCACACTTTATTCCTTGTGGATAAGGACAATATGAACATTGGGGAGTGAGATGGGATTGGGGGAAAATCCATTCTATTGGCTAAGACTAAGATGCTGGTGATGTTCTATTCACAAGTGGAGGAATTCCAGGTGCTGTGCTTTGTGACTGACTACTTGGGACTACCTGGTTTGGGATCTCTGGGTTACACGCTCTTAGGCAGTCATGGAAATACAGAGGGAGTTAGCCACAGTCTTGCAGGTCTCAAGTTTGAGATTTCTAGGTTTCAAAAATTCTCCACCTTCCCAATTCTATGCCACTTAATCTGGTGGCATGGTCCATGTGCCCCACAGTGACTTCTCTCACTGTGGCATGAAAAAATCCACAGAGATCTGTCTTCACAAACCTCCAAGATGGTAGTTAAGACAGTAAAATAAAGAGTCTAAGATTAACTGCTTCTGCTAGCCTTTCATTAAAGACAGGTGAAAATTACATGGATCATGAATAAATTTCCTTAAGAATCTCTAGCCAGAATGTATGACTGTGTCTACCTATCATGGTTCTTTAATTTTCTTCCATGAGAAGCTGGAAATATAGTCATGTTGTGAGTTCAGAGTGGCCAAATTGCACTGCCCTCCAGGAGCATAGCATCTGATTTTCACTGAATTCTGCCCTTCCTAGCTGAGATTATTCTGCAGCATAGCCTCTGCCATAACCCTGACACCTTGAATTCGTCTTTGGAAAGCAGTATTGTACGACATTTCATCAATTGTTTCTTCCAACCTTCAGGAGAAGACACTCCTTATTTTAGAGCATCTGTTGGCTTTAAATCTTATAAATAATTGCAAAGTTGTCTCTTTATTTTAGAGATGATTATCTACCCTCGGTTCTGAAATATATTTCTCAAGAGCCTTTGGCATGTACAAAGCAGGAAACCTGGGACTGATCTTACTACAGAGGATTTTACCACTGGCTAAAGCTACAGATGACACAATATTGGTGGTCCTGCTTTGAATCCTCATCCATGTTTGTCACTTTGTATTTCTCTGACTCTCCTATGGGTCTGACTATTCTCCTAAAACCCCTTTGTCTTTCAGTATTTCTTTTAAGAAAGGTCACATCTCCACGAGTCAAAGAAGAGCTCTGTCTACAATCTATATGTGTATTATTGTTTCTATATCTTGTTTATTACTAAATATAAACTCTGTCTTTTATACCTTGTGTTTGTGCCTTGTTTTAGCTATCTTTAGGATTTTAGTTTTTCAACCATTCTGACTATGTGATTAATAACGAAGATTATTTCATTAAAGAGCTGTTGGTATGTAGTATTGAAGAAAAGAGGAAGACTTGACAAGGCATGGGAGGGTAAATGGTTTCCTATGATTAGAAAAAAGGCTTAATGGAGTGGGAAAACTGACAACTTTGAGTGTTCTAGGTAAAGCATACAGGCTGACTGTTGAAGAGTATGTTGTTATAATCAAGGTTGAATGTGCTATTCCTAAACAATGAAGGTGGATGCTAACACAATATATAAACCCATCTGTCCAGAAACTGTTTGGAGTCTGGCTGTGGTGGATTGTTCTGAATACATCACTGTCTTTCCAAGGTCAGGCTGAAGTTATGCATCCTCTCCTTGGAAGAAGGCAGCCAAACTAAGTAAAATTAAGTTTATTTTCACTAGGAGGAAGAGATTTGTTGCCATCTCAGGTCAAATCAATTTTCTGAGTTTCTCAAGACAACAAGAGTAGTTGGAGAAATCAAGTGTTATACAATTATATTATTTATTTATTTACTCACTTTACATCTGAATCACAGCTCCCCTCTTCTCATAGTCTCCCCTCCTGTAACCCCACTTCCACTCTTCCCCTTCTTCTCTGATAAGGGAAGAGGTATCAATCCACACTGGCACATCAAGTCACTGCAGACTAGCCATATCCTCTCCCACTGAGGCCAGACAGGGCCACCCAGTTAGGGGAGTGAGGTCTTCAGGCAAACAACAGAATCAAGGAAAACCTCTGTTACAGTTGTTCCAGGGCCCACATGAAAACCCAACTGCACACCTGCTATCTATATATATTCGGGGGTGGGCTAGAACCAGTCTATGTATACTCTTTGGTTGGAGGTTCAGTCTGTAGAGGTCAGGGGGCTATGATCTCATAAAACTGGAGTTACAGGCAGTTGTGATTTAACTTTAGTGGGAGCTAGAAATTGAATGTCAGCTCTCTATAAGAGAAGTGTGAACTCTTATATGATTGGCCATCTCTCAGCACTTTCAATGTCAAAGAAAACAGGAATAACAGGAGATCTCGTAGGTTCCCTTTGCTGAAACTTCACTTTTACATTATCATGTGATAAGCAGTTCTTCTGAATGGTTTCATTATCTGTTATATCTTGTCAACAGAATATAGAAGTACATTGGTAATCCTAAGTTTTCTCCTAAATGGTAGAGAAGCTTATGTTATACTATGTTAGAATCAGTTTTGAAGAGTATCATTCACAGAGTACTGTATTTAAAGTGTTTCCTTGGTCTCGCCAAAGAGTCTATGTGTTATAGTAACATTTGATCAATAAGGTGATCACTACGGGAACTTTGAATCTTTCTGAAAAGATCATGAAAGAAAGGAAAGTCTGAGACATTCATATTACTGTAAAGTGAATTGCATATTCCTGGGCATCTTTTGAGCCTTGGAAGTTCAGAAAGACTGTGAAGAGAAAAAAATCACTTTCAGAATTTGTATTGATTACATTCTTTGTAGTTATTTTAGTCACTTTAAATTTATTTTGGTGTATCCTATGATGTATCCTATGCAAATCTTATGATGAGAGATTGTCCGTTTTGTTGTTGACATTAATTATGATGCTGCCTGAATACTAAAAATCCTTGGAAGATACAGTATTTGTCTTTATCAAGAGGCAAAGGGAAGGCAGTTTCTACAAAATCTCCTTCACTGAAGTTACCAAACATTTCCTACGTCGTTGGCAGAACACTTGTTTACCAGATGGGAAAAGACAGAATCTATGTGAACCATAGACCACAATATTTACACTCTGAGGAATAATAGTCTTTTGTTTCTAACCAAGATTCCCTTTTATTGCCTAAGATTCCTATGCCTTCATAGTTTTGTTAACTTCTTGAGTCTTGTGAACCTCCTTCCTTATTCTAGGGGAGAGGAATTTTTTGTTTCTAAATACTAAAAAAAAAAAATACCTATACAACATGAGACTGTAAGGATTTATTTTTGGACAAAGGACAGACAGAAAAAGTACTTTGTGATGATATCATGCAAATCTTCATTTATCTCATGGTAGTGCTTTTTAAAATTTTATTTCTTGACATTATAATATAATTTTATAATTTCATTTTTCCTTTCCTCCTTCTAAAATACTCCATGTGCTATCAACACATATATTCTTTCTGATTCATAAGCTCTTTTCTTCAACTATTATTACATCTAAAACATATAAATACAAATTGTTCAGTCTATATATTGTTTCTTTTATGAGTTTTCACAAAGACCAGTTGGTATTGAATAACAGATTGGTGTCTTCTTCACACTGTCAGCATTCCTTAGTTGTTCTTTGTACAGAGCTGAGGCCTCTTGAGCTTTCCATCTCCCATGTTAGAATGCCTATTGGTGTCCATGCTTAGGCAGTGGTAGTTGTACTATATTAGAATCAGTTTTGAAGAGTATAATTCACAGAGTACAGTATTTAAAATGTTTCCTTTGTCTCAGTTAAGAGTCTATGTGTTATATTAACATTTGATCAATAAGATGATCACTATCTTTGAATCTTTCTGAAAAGATCTTGATAAAAAGGTAAGTCTGAGACATTCATATTACTGTAAAGTAAATAGCATATTCATGGGCCTTGGAAGTTCTAAAAGGCTGAGAGGAGAAAAAAATAACTTTCAGAATTTGTATTGATTACATTCCTTGTGGTTCACATGTATAGCATCTAACATCTCTAGGAGACATCTTACTACAAAATCTGTGTTCCTTTAGTTCACTGATTCTCAACCTTCCTAAAGATCTAACTCTTTAATATACATCCTCATGTTGTAGTGACACCCATACATAAAATTATATCATTGCTAATCATAACTGTAATTTTGCTACTGTTATGAATTGCAGTGTAAACATCTAGCTTGTAGAATGATTCTAAGCAATCCCTGTGAAAGGGTCACCAACTCGCCAAGGGGTCGTGACAAGCAGGTTGAGAGCCACTGCTCTAGATTTCTATACCCTCTATTCCTTGGTGTTTTCTTGGGTACAGGAATGTTTGTGTTGGATGTATCCGTTGGGACTGAATGCCACAGATTTGCTTTTTAATTGGTTGTGGTGTTCAATAATGGTCTCCTTTTATATAATGCATTCCAAATAAAAATCAACTATGAATATTTTTAAAGTTGTATTTTCTCATTGTTTTCTACTTGTTGAGATTATTTCACCATCTATTTCAAAAAGTAGTGTGTGGGTTATGATAGAGCTTTTGTGGGGAAACCCTGCTATTTAAGGTCAAAGACTAACACATCTAGATAGCTTCCCTGAGCTCTGCGCAAAATTGAGTATGGCCTTTACCAAAAGGGCTTTCCCTTCTCTGGACCTTGTTGGAGGAACCAGAAGCCTTATACTTGCTACCTGGTGTAGGTCAAGAAGTTCTTCACAGACCTACAAATTCAATTTCCTTTTATTCCCTTTCCTCTCCACCTACCACATATTAGAACTTGTCAAGCATGTACCTGGTGCCTGAGACTCCTGGGCTTGTCCATGCAAATGAACTATTTACAGAACTTTCAAACTCTAACCAATGATTTTCATTTACCCTGAAAACTCCTTCTCACTCTGTAAGGTCCATATATGCCCCTGGTTAACCCCTATAGGTGTATTTGTACATGCCCATCCAGAATAAATTTATCCACACAGCTAAGACTGTCTCATAATTGAAGAGACATTTCATTGAAGACTGGAGAAGAAGGCCTTCATCTAAAAGATCCGTAACACTAAGATCATCAGAGAAGCCCCTGACCAACTCCTCGGGCCTGACCAGGATTCTGCAGAACCACACCACATTATCGTTCCAGTCTGGTGTGCAGTGTTATCTGGACACTGTGAGAGGGAGGAGGTGGAAGACACAGAAACACAGCTGGAACCCCACTCCACCCTCCCTGAAATATATACTGCAGTGCCTAAGGCTTTGGTCATGAATTCTGATTGTAAGTTTGTGACTGGTCTAATTCAAAAACACCACCATTACCATTCCTGTGTTTTTGTTTTGTTTTGTTTGTCTTGTTGTGTTTCCTCTTCATGTTCAGAAAAGAAAATCAGTAAGACAAAATTCTGTTAAAGTATTTCTGATCATCTTTACTTATATTTTGCTGTAACTTTTAAATTTAAATCAATATATCAAATTTATATTTTCTTATCATATAGTTTCTGTAAATTTTTATTTAGTCTTACAATATTCCAAGTGATCATTATTTCATTGTTGGTTCTGCCAAATTTGACAATCTAATCTCCTGCTTTGATATTTTTGTCCTGTTAAATTCTGTCTTGTTTTAATCACTAACCATAGCCTTGATTTCTTCTCACTTGACATCCATCCAATCTACAGATTTTGCATTGTGGGGTACTCATTATAGAAGAGTAGAAGTGAGAGCCTGCTGGCCTAGGTTATATTTCTGCTTCATTCTTTGCTTTTAGTTCTCTTCAAATGAGCAACATATTTTAAATTGTTGAATGAATATAATCAAAGATATATATATATATATATATGTATATATATATTTCCATATATATATATATGGAAATTTTATGCTGAAAGTCATAATTTTACTTAATATCTCTGACATAGTTTGGTATATATTGCTATGATAAATGTCATGAACAATAGCATCTTAGGGAGAAAAGGGTATATTTGTCTTATACATCCTGGTAACAGTTAATCACTGAGGGAAGTCATAGCAAGAATTTAAGTGGGACCAGAGGCAGAAAGAGTAGAAGAAATCCTGATTTATTTTCCAATATCATGTATGGCAATCTTTCATATATGTTCCTGGACCAACCACCAGCTCAGAGTGACATTAACCACAGTAGTATAGACTCTCCTTCATCAAATGTTACTCAAGAAAATGCCCCACAGACTTTCTTACAGTGCTCTCTGGAATACTGAATGGAAGTATTCCATTCTCAATGTCTTTTTATTGCAAGTCCTAAGTTTCTCAACTGTGGGTTTCTATAAAGTCCAGAATAAGGTACATATTTCTTAGGTCAAGAGGTAAGATTCAGGGCATATTAACAATCAGATCAAATTAAAGCCAACAACTTATTCTCTAATGTTTTTGGTCCCATCTCTCCAGATCTATCATCCTCAGCAATTATTGCTTGTCTTAAACAATGGGGCTGGTTCCCTTCCATATCTACTGCTGTTCATCAACATATGCTTTGGTCTCCACTGAAACTGAGATTGCACCCTCACCAATGCCCATTTCTGGCCTCACACAATTTCAAGTCATGGCTATTTTTTTTGAATCTTCATTACTTTAAATGAATGGCAAGTGAGAGTATCTTACACATAACTAAGTATACCTGTTAGCTTGAAAAGCAGCCTTGGCCTCTTCTGAACCACTGATTACGTATGCTGACCCAGAGAAAATGTTTGTCAAATATTTTGCTTCAGTTATGCTGGTCTCTTGTTAATCACAGCCAATTTTTGATCCACAACAAATTAGCATCACTTATCTCAGAAAGGAGAAAAAAGAAAGAAAGAAAGAAAGAAAGAAAGAAAGAAAGAAAGAAAGAAAGAAATTAACACTAGTAATGCTCATCTTTTGTTAATCACAGTTGATTGTTTAGCACCAAGTGACCAGAAACCCCGGCGTCTTAATTGAAATGTATTATAATGATGGTGCTGAGAGAGTGTTTACTTCTGTATGAAATTACAAGCCAGACCTCTACTGTTTGCATTTTTCTCAGCATTTTAATCTTCCAAGATCTTACAGATAATTCATTAAGTTCTGAATACTCAAAGCTACTTCAACCCAAATTTTCTAAGCCTGTCCCACATCCTCCCAGAAATAAGGTAGTCAGATCTGTTATAGAAACATCCAACTTTTTAATACTAATTTGTTTTCTGACTTTTTTTTTCTTTTCTTTTTTTTTTTTTTTGAGACAGGGTTTCTCTGTATAGTCCTGGCTCTCCTGGAACTCACTCTGTAGACCAGGCTGGCCTCAAACTCAGAAATCCGCCTCTGTCTCCCAAGTGCTAGGATTAAAGGCATGTGCCACCATACCCAGCCTAATTTGTTTTCTGAATTGATTCTATTACTTCAATGAACTCCATTACCAAAAACAACTTGGGGAGGAAGGAGCTTATCTAATCACATAGCTTATAATCCATCATGAAGAGAAGTTAAGGAAAAATCTGAACATGGGAATTGAAACAGAGATATGGAGTAATAGTATTTATTGTATTTATTATCTTGCCCTGTGTGGCTTGCTCAATCTCCTTACCCAGGACTACAACTGTCCATAGTAGACTGTGCCCTCCAGCTTCAATCATCAATAAAGAAAATTTGTTAGAGATCAATATGATAAAGTAATTTTTCTTAGTTGAGGTTCTTTCCTCCCCAAGGACTTTACTTCTGTCATGGAAAAAAAAACCTAATCTGGATAATATCCTAAGATATTTGTAAAGGCTATTTATGAAAATGTAGATTTATTTTCTACCTTCAAAAATACTGCCTGAATATTGTATTCAAGTTAATATTTTGTTACAGTCTTATATGTGGAAACGGAGATAGCATAATTAGTACAATAGGTTTTAAATTCAATTGGTTTTAAACTTTTATAACTATTTAATATTACTAATGTATAAATGTTATAAGAATAGTGGTTATGAATACGTGAAGAGGTGGGTGCTTTGGTCTACCTAGAAAATAATTTCACAAGGAAAAATTACTTTCAGGTGGTGGTATAGTTTTCCATCTGGGAATATATTCCCCAAACACAAATGGCCCTAATAAAAAATTCAACAAAGAAACATAAGACAAAAGCAGAAGTGTGTAGGTATGAGTGTTCCATAATCACTATTTTCTCTTTCTCTGGAAATCTTTGGAATCCCTTCTAGGAGGAGACAAGGACCTTTGTTTTAGATTATTTTCCACTCATGAGTATAGAAAAAAACATCTTTAGCAACCTCCAGAGAAGCATGCTATACAGTAGTGGGAAGTTACTAGTGTGTATTTGAACTTGATTTAATGCAACACCAAAACGTAACATTTCATATAAGTTTCACTTCACTGCTAGAATATAACAGTTTATTTTCCACAGTAAGTTTATTTTTTATCAAACGCAATCTAAATGATTGTTTATTTGCTTTTTAGCACAGCATTACAAAATTGTCTTCATTTTTGCATGCTGTACTCTAAAGTGATTGCTTGGAAAAGCACTGGTAGGAAAATTTGTTATTTTCTCTGTTTTTCTGTCTTGGATATCCTTCTGCTCTATTAGGAATATTCGCATATTCTCATTTTAAAATAACAGGAAGATATTAGTAAACAGTAAAAATGTACAAATAATACTCATTTATAACTCAAAGAATAAGACACCCAAATAATTACTTTTACATTCTTATTTACATGAACATATATTCATTTTTTTGTGTTTGTATCATTCTGTGAACACTATTTAGAGGTTTCCTATTTAACTAATACTCACATTGATAATGCCTTATTTGCAATTAAACCTAAAATCATCCTAAAGAATATTTCTGAAGAGTATGATGAAGAGTATGATTTTTCGATTATGTTAGTGGATAGCCATAGTTTGCCAAATTCCTGACTGTTCACAGAAGCCGATTAAACGTTAAAATTTTCAGTGAATCAGGATTAAACAATGCAATGTTCATTTTAAGAATTAGTAAAGTAAGGGTATACAGTGAGTAAAGTACTGGTAACCACTGGATTTAAATGACTGAGGAAGAGGAAAAATATACCCAGTATATATGGTGGTTAAGAAGATAGTCAGATGCTGGCAATAAAAGAAGTTAAAATAGAAATAAAGTTAAATGAAAATACATGTGAAAGAGGATGATGCTATAGCTGAAGAACAGCAAGCTACATATTAAAGAATGAATATAGAAGATGAAAAAGCAGTGCTTATGGTATAATTATCCAGTTATTAACAACAAGCAAATTTTATATATGATGAATACAGAATTGTGCTTCATAATGATTTGTAGTATTTTGATGCAAAATATAATTTCAAAAAGTTTGATGACAGCCAGTTACAGTATACCTTTCCATATATGAGTATGTTTGATTTGCAAACTCTTACTGGTTGAAGTATTCATATGTTCATTATCAGTCTATTGAGATGTGGAGCCATTTCTCCAAGCTTCAGAGCAGTAAAGTGACACAGTTCAGGTTGTATCCCCATAGACCAACATTACATCTGTTTCTTCACCCATAAAATCATTGGTTTTCATATTTTATCATCATTTTAAGAAGAAAAGCAGTAAAGAATATTAAAGACAGATGCTAAAAGTTTGATCTTCCATGGACCAATAATTTAAGTGATATTTTATTATTAGCTGGAATAAGTAAACTAAGAAATAAATGATGATAGTAACCATAATATTTTAGGTCAGACAAGGAGAACGTAGAAAGCAAGGCGTGACAGTGGCTTGATCTATGTGAGAGGCTTGCAATTTGAAACTTAAAGTATAACATGACCAGTAGGCCCTATTAGATTGAGCATGTCCAACCTGCCATCAGCAAACAGTATGAGTGATTTTGCACTATTGTACAAGAATTAAGATCCTTCCAGAGAAGTGAAAGTCTCCATATATCAACTCTCTGCATTGAGTCAGCATTCTCTCTAAACAGACAATGAATGCTATAGTGAATTCAGACTATGAAATAAGAGATTCTGAAGAGATGAAATTGTAGGAAATTTTGAGTAGAATATAAGAGAGGGGAAGCCTGAACAGAACAACTTCAAAAGCTTTATATAAGCTTCCACAAAAATATCTGTAAATAAATAAAAGCCATCACTATGTCATCTGGTAATCTCCAAAGATTAGAAAAAAATGAGCTGTACAATGTGAAAGAGAAAATTTCCTCAGTTTGACACAATGTTAGAGACAACTCTCTAATAATATAGATATAGATATATAGATATATATAGATACACACACACACACACACACACACAAACACACAATTAGGTTAAATATACCTGAGTTTAGAAAAGAATCAAGGATGATATGTATGTGTGTGTAGTTAAGAGGTCTACCTCAGATCTATTACTTTCTGCTTTCCACTTTGGTTTTGAAACAAAATTTTCAATGAATTGCAAGCTCAATGATTGAATTAATGCTGATCAATGTTACAGGGACCTCTATACACCAACCCCCAGATTTTATTCAAGGCGCATTATGTACCTGGCCTTTGTGTGAATTCCATTAATCTAAAACAGGTCTTCCTGCTTGCACAGCAAACATTTTTTTCATCCCACATGACACCATATTTTAACAGTAGAACAAAATTAGCTTAGCCAAGCTAAGACAAAATGGTGCAGTAAATCAACCTATTGCTAGGGGAAAAGAAAACAAAAACAAAAACAAAAAACAAAGAAAAAATCAAGAGTTTTGAAGGAATCTCAAGTGCAGAATATTCAGTGTCTGCTATCAAAACAAGTTGTTCTAAACTCATAAGGAAGTTGCAAATGTGTCTCAACATTAGGAATGAATTAAATTATACACAAAGATTTCAAACTACAAAAATATGGAATGTAAAAAAAAACCTCAAATGTTAATACATGATCGAAAGACTTTCACAAAAATATATCTACAATAATGGTTCTGCCATATATATATATGCAAAGCCAGTCAAATTATTGTTAAAATTAGTATAAAATACAAAGGCACCATCTATATGAGTCTAGCCTCTGGTTCCTGACATTAACTAAGGTGTAATGTGATAAAGGACCAGAAAAATGTTATTGTAATATTTGTTATTTTATTTCTTTTCTGAACTCAGAGTTTGAAAGCTCTGTGTAATTTCATGGATTCCGCAGTCATCTTTGATGCTCTGTTGATTTTCAAGCTTTTTCACAGCCTCAGGGAAATTGTTGGCATTCAGTAAAACAAAACATTATGGCAGAGGTTTAGACCTTCCTGACCAATTCCTGATCTTTTAGGAATAGCTAATGATTAATGTTTGAGCTGATCATGAATGGTCAAAAATTAATATGTAATGAAGTTCCCAAAGCAAAACAAGCAAATAAAATCCCAGAACAACATCATTTATAGAGTATTAGGTCACTTAGAAAAATGAGGTGTAAAGCAGTAGCTAGCAGAGCATAGAAAGCTCTTTCCCTATTCCTACCTACTTCTTATATTCATTCCTTCAGTCTGCCTGTCTGCAGTCACTAAAGTAGCCATCAAAATAAATGTGTGAACATAAGTATTTCCATATGTTCTTTAGGATGTTCTAGCAAATTAATCAGAAGAGAAAGCATGACACAAATTATTATTTCAAATTTTGTAGTCACAAACTCAGACCATAACCTGGCTCTTGGACTATCACCTGATGACACATTTGTGTGACCAAAACCTTACTTCATATTGTGTAGAGTAACCTATAAACAGACAGCGTGAGAAGTGAGACAGGGAATAAGTTGTGCAATGATGATGAGTAGAGAGTGGTTTGGAGTGGAGAGTAACAATACATATGTAGTTTCTATGTGTTCTGTAAATATTGTATTAGATATGGAATGGAGGAGCAGGAAAGATTATTGTTATTTTTCTTCCATTTATATACTTAAACAATAAATGTCTTACTTCCCCCAAACTTACTTTTAGAATAAACACAATCAAAATCAAAATTCCTTAAAATAGTTATAGATTTTAAAAGAATTATAAAGTTATTTGAAAATAGAATGCAGGTAAGACAATTAAAATTTTTTCAAGAAAAAAATCATGATGATATCTAATTTTCAGTAATTGCAATAAGATTTAAATAATTAGGGCATTATCATAATGATGGGTTTTATAGACAACCATAGTTAAATAAAGAGCCCCCAAGCAGATTCTCACCTTCACTGATGCAACAGATCACCATCCGCATCCTCCATCCCCTGCTCTGACTAAATCTCCTGTAGATCCCACAGGCCATCTCCTCATAACCTCTTTTCCCCCACTCATTGCTTAAAATTTAGCACATACACCAATATTTATCCCAAACTCAGATGTCCAGATGCCAGCTTAAGAATACAATCAATAACAACCAGGGCAATATGCCCCAAGGAGAGCTCAGATCTTCTACCATAGAAGATTCTATTTTAACATAGCAGAAACACCAGCATTAAAACCAGCCATATGAAGATGATAGAGGTCCTTAAAGATGAAATGAGTAATTCTTTAAGAAATACAAATAATTGGAGAAAATAAATTCCTTAACAAAGCATAGAAAATACACACACACACACACACACACACACACACACTCACACACACACAAAGCTTAAGAAAATGAACAAAACTCTCCAAGACCTGAAAGTATAAGCATAAACGCAGGGAATTCTAGAAATGAAAAACTTAGGAAGGCAAACAGAAACTACAGTGGCTAGGTTCACCAACATAATACAAGAGACAGAAGAAAGAATCTCATGAATTGAAGATGTGAAAGGAAAAATAGATTCATCTCTCAAAAAAAGTCGTATTTAAAAAATTTTTGAAAGAAAACATCCATGGTTTCTGAAACACTATGAAAAGATCAAACCTAAGGATAATAAGTATAGAAGTAGTAGAAGAAACTCAACTCAGAAGACCAGAAAATATTTTCAATGACCTCATAGAAGAAAATTTCTTAATGAAAAGAGGTGATAACAATAAAAAAGCATCTAATACAACTAATAGGTTGGACCAGTAAAGAAAGATCCCTCCCTAGTTAATAATCAAAACACTAAACATACAGAACAAAGAATGGATATCAAAAGCTGCAAGGAATAAAGTCTAAGCAATATATAAAGGCATAACTTCTAGAATTCTACCTTCACAATAGAGACTATAAAAGCCAGCAGGGCCTAGACAGACATTCTACAAACTCTAGTAGATCTCAGATAGTAGCACAGACTAATATTTCCTGCTTATTTTTTCAGTCACTATGGATGTCAAAATAAGACAATCAAATTAAAACGATAACCATCTACAAATCCATCCCTACAAAAGGTCCTAGAAGGAAAATGCTACCCAAAGGTGATTAACCACTCTTATGGCAACACAGGAAATAAATAATTTCCCACTAGCAAACTCCAAATGGAAACACATATACTTTCTCTTCTCTGTTTCTGTCTCTTTCTCTCTGTGTCTCTGTCTCTCTGCCATTGTCTTTCTATACCTGTTTCTCTGTCTCTATGTCTTTTTCTGTTTATCTATCTCTGTCTGTCTCTGTGTCTCTCTCACTGTCTCTTTTGCTGTCCCTTTCTGCCTCTCTCTGTCTCTGTGTCCGTCTCTGTCTCTCTCTTTCTCTCTCATACACATACATGAATCACCACCACCACCACCAACAAAAACAACAACAAAAGCAACAGCAAATATCATGAATCAATAGTCACTGGTCATTGATATTTCTAAATATGAATGGATTAAATTGCTCAATAAAGAGGTATAGATTAGCATAATAGGTTCAAAAAAGGATCCATCTTTCTGCTGCATGCAAGGAATATACCTCAACATAAAGTATAGATATTATCTCAGGATTAATTACTGAGATAAATTTATTCCAAGCAAATGATTCAGATAATCAAAGTTGTGTAGTCATTGTGTCGTCACAAAAACTAATCAAAAGAGATAGGGAAAAACTCACCAATAAGCCATTTCAATTCTTAACATCAATGCTCCAGACAAAAGTGCACCCAAGTTTCTAATATAATCACTGCTATAGTTTAAATCACATACTGACCTTCACACATTGATACTGGAATACTTTAATACCCCTCTCTCATGTGCATACTGATAATTATGACAAAAACTAAACAAAGAAATACTGGAGCTAACAGACATTATTAGCCAAATGGCCTAATAGATAACTGCACAGTATTTCACCCAAAAAAAACAAAAGAACATACTTTCATTTCAGTGCTTAATGGAATTTTTCTTTAAAATTGAGCACATACTTAGAAACAAAGAAATAATCAACAGATACAATTGAAATAACTCTGTGAATTCTAACATACAAGCATAGATTAAAGCTGGATATTATAAAAAACAAAATGTCAGGCAGCTTACAAACTTATGGAAACTGAACACCTCTTTACTGAGTGAAAATGATTCAAGACAGAAATAAAGAATAGACTTTCTAGAATTCAGTGAAAATGAATGTATAGCATTGCTGAATTTAGAGGATATAGTGAAAATAGAATGAGAAGAATTTCTTAGCAGTAAGTGCCTATATAAAGAAATTGGAGAGATCATATACTTGTAAATCAACATCACACCTGAAAGCTTTGGAACAAATGGAAAAGAGATCCATAATTTCATTCCTGAAGGGCCTGTGACTTCTGTCATTCTGCCTTGATTGTGCTGTTTTAGTTTCTCATTAACTTTCATTACAGGATGCAGTAACACCAAAAGATACCCTAAAGGATGTCCTGCAATCCAGACATAATCATTTTTACCTCCTTCAGGGAAAAACAATCCAGTTTCCCCAGAGTAATCTCAGTCAATCATTCCTCCTAACATTGTTATTCCTGTTTAAGCCTGTTGGTTTGAGGGTATTAGAAACCCAAAGTAACCAGGGGGAAGTCCGAACTTCTAATTCAATGGAATGTTTGTTTTGACTTCTGGTATGAGTACCTTTCAAACAATAGGGCAGCAGAAATTATGTTCTCTGTAATAGGAAGCAAAAATTTCCTAGTGAGCCACTTGATTTCTGGATCTGTGCATCCTGGCTATTGAGAAACAGTAGCATATGCTGTACACTGATACAAGTAATATGCTGTCTTCTGGATAAACTAAATGGCACTGTAACAGTGTCTTCAAAAGTCAATTCAGAATGACAGGGAACACAGTAGTGCAAATAGATTTTATGATCACGAACCATATGTAACCTATAGACCTCTCACATTCTCTGGATCTGTCACCAGTTTCTTGATCAGAAGCAGTAATAATGTATTGAATACCAGGTTATTAGATAAGGCTTTCTGTAAGTCCAGGGATGGTGGCTTTGCCAGAAGCATTACTTGTAGAAAAAGCCAAACCTTTTTTCTACAAGTAGAGTAACTACCTACTGCAGTAAGGACGAAACATTGCTTTACCACAGAGGAAGTGATCCAATATTGTCAACCTGACACCAGGTTGCTGGCTGGTCACCCTGGAAAATAATGCCATATCTTGGACTCAGTCTTTGTCTTTATTTTTTGGCAAATTTATCACTCATCACTGGATGTAGCTAGGTCAACCTTGGTGAATAGGTATGCATGTTTTCAAGGCCAGGTATAGCACCCATCTCTACTACCTTGACTACTTAATTCATTGGCCTAGTGGGCAATGGCAGAAATGGATGGGTAAGAGCCTGGCTGTCCACAGAATGGGTCATCCTATTTTCTTATTGAACTTCTCCTCTTCTGAAGTCACCCTCTGCTGAACATTTACATGGGAAATAAGTATCTTCCTATTCTTTGCCCATTTGAAGAGATCTATCAACATTCTTCTTCTCCAGAAGTCTTTCTTATCAAATTTCCAAACATGTTCTTTCCATGTGCCAATTTCCTTTCATCCAGGCAATTCATTGGCAACAGCCATTTATCAGTGAACAATTATACCTCTGGTAATTTCCCCTTCCAAACAAACTTATGACCATATGTTCTGCCTGATGTTCTACCCACTATGAAGATTTCCATTGGCCGGTGTCTTTCAGAGTTGTCCCAAGAAAGAATTTGTAATGATGCAGCTGTCTACTTCTGGGTGGTGCCTCCATAATGTACAGAACAATTAGTAAACCTTGCCCTAGTCTTTTTTTCCTTAGTCAACCTATCATAGGAAACATCCCAATGAGACTATAGGTGCATACTTGCCAGAAGATGACATTGTAAAAGGTGAGACAATGGTGGTCTAAAGCTTATGAGAATGGGCAACGAGTGAGTGCTCTAGCATGAGGATGAAGCCATAAGTGGGAGTCCATACTGGACACTCCCTTCATGGTCCTGATCCAGAAGCTGGATGTCTCAGAGACCCAGTTTGGAATGAAATGAGAGTGAAAAAAAGTCAATCAAATGATTCCTAATGTTATTCTACCATAATAATAATAATAAAAGAATCAATGTCCCAATAGTCATCAGGGTAGTTTCCACAGCAACAGTTGGGAACAGATACAGAGGCCCACAGCCAACATTAGGTGGATAACATGGAACCCTGTTGGAGAGGCAGAGGAAATATGGAAGGATTATAAGAGCCAAAGGTATAAAGAACACCAGAAGAACACAGCCCACAGAATCACTTAAGTAAGACTCACAGATACTAAAGCAATACCCATGTGCTGGTTGTTTGTTTGTTTGTTTGTTTTAGCTTGAGCTTCTTTGTTGGACTCCTACCAATGAGAGCAGGGATTTCTCTGACTCTATTGCCTGCTCAATGGACCTTTATCCTCCTAGTGGGTTACCTTGTCCATCCTTGATATGAGGTTCTATGCCTCATAATAGAGTATCTTGTCATTCTGTGTTCTGTAGATATAACAGGAGGCCTGCACTTATCTGAAGGGAAACAGGAACGGTGAATCTTGGAAATAGGCAAAATGAAAGTTGCCTAGGAGAAGCAAAGGAAGGGTAAGCTGTTGTTGGGATGTACTATATTAAAGAAGAATACTTTTTTTAAAAAGAAAATAAAGAAAGAAGCCATTGCCATTTGGGCAAATTCTTCATGTGTATTGTGTGCGTGCCTTCAAAACACACTTTCATTTGATAAAATGTTGCTCCTGTGTCGGGCTGTAGTTAGAAGTCTGTTTTCTGGTAGAGCTGAGGTTTGAACACTGCAGGCCCAATAGGCTATCTTCAGCCTATAAGGTATGGCAGCTGTTTGCCCAAGCTCCTAGAACACAGCTTCTAACACGTGGCTACATTTCTCCATAGGTCTGTGACATTTGGTCACCTAAAAAAGGGTCTCTCCCCCCAAACCCTTCCTCATGTAGAGGTGTGGCCACACCACCCCAAGTCATCCCCATGTTAATGAGATACCTAGAGACTTAGCCACATCCCTTCCCAGTTACTATCTATGTCTCACCCCTCCTGGAGGTTGCGGGGTAAGATCTGATCCATAACACTCAACATTATGCCAATAAATGCCTTGGAATTATGGACTGTCTCTGTTCATCTTGACCCACAGTGGGAAGCAAGGAACCCAGCCTTCAATTAAGGAGTCATGCCTAATCTCTCACCAAAGTTGTCTCAGTGCTTCCAGATGGCACACATTCACCCAAGCCGAAGCAGCTAGCCTGTGCCCCAAGCCACCAAACTGGGTCTGGCAGCTGTGCTCTGCAGCTCCATCTGTTCCCATGTCCTGAGGCATCTGGTGGCTGCTGCGTTTCCTGGGACAGCCACCCCTCCCCCACCCATGAGCTGTGTCTCTGCAGAGGCTTCCCACAGCCTGACTAGCCCTTCCTACTGTGGGCAGAGGTGTGCGGCCACACTCCTGTCCACACCATACTTTATGACTTGATCAGTCAGATAACACCCACCCCATGATAAACTTCTCAGATTGCATTGACATTTTGTAGCCCATTGTAAAAAATGTAGTTTCCACTAAGGCCCACTACTATTCCAAGAGCTGTCTTTCAAAGGGAGAATAGCTGTCTGCAGAGGTTGGTAGAGCCTTGCTCTAAAGTTGCAAAGATTTCTTCTTTGATTGACCTATACGGGCCTGAGAAAGGGTTCAAACAACATTCCTATTTGTCACAAATACTGCAAGTATCATTGGGCCCTGCTGGATCATGTGGTAAGAGTAGTAGCCCGTGCTACATGGCAGGCTGGACTTGTTGAAGAGCTTTCTTGTGTTTGAGGCACCACACAGAGCTAACAGCTTTCCATGTTATTGGTATATTGGCCACAATATCTTGCCCAAGTAAAGAATGTACTATCTCCAGAATCCAAATAGACCCATTAAACATTGTGCTCCTTTCTTGGTGGTGGGAATGGCCAGGTGCAATAACTTCTCGTTCACCTTATACATACATATAAAAATCTTTGCATGATCCACATCACTAAACTTCTAAGAATTTCACTGATAGGAAAAGGCTTTTGCATTTTGGTTGGCTTTATTTCTCATCCTAGGATGCACAAATCCTTGAGTTAAAACTGTAACTGTATCCTGCTGGCATTTCCAACTGAAATTAAATAGCTTCCGGTGGTCTCTATGGACAGGTATGGGCGAAAGAGCATTTTCTAGATCAATAGTTGCACACTATATATCAGGATATGTGTTCATTTGCTCAAGTAAGGACACCATCAGATATAGTAGCTGCAACTAGCATCACTCCCTGATTGAGTTTTCCAAAGTCAACTTTCCATAATCCAACTACACTGACCAGATAGAGAATTAAAATCGGTTTGAAGGAAACCACCACCCTAGCATCTTTCAAGTTCTTGATGGTGGCAATAATTTCTGAAATTCCTCTGGATTTATGATGCTTTTTTTATCCACTATTTTCTTTGGAAGAAGCAACTCTAAAGACTTCCATTTTGCTTTTCCAACAATAACAAACTTCACTCTACAGATCAAGAAGCCAATGTGAAAATCCTGGCAACTTCTTAGTATATCTAATATATATATATATTTTCAATCATTTATAAGACATAATACCACTAAGCCAACAATGGTGTGCTGTGAATGGAAACTTCAAGAATTCAGAAGCTGTTCACTTCACAAGGCTGTATGTCTCAGCTGCTCTTCAGTAGACATTAAATTCTGAAGATGTAGGCTCTATTGCCAATAAAAGAATTGATTTGACAGCAAATGAAGAACAAACAGGCAAAAAGAAACACAAAGCTTCCTTTTTCCATGTCCTTATATAGGCTTCTGGAAGACAGTATGGCCCAGATTAATGTGTGTTCATCCTAAGATCTACAACAAAGATGTGTGTCTTCCTACTTCAAAGGTCTGGAATAGAAATGAATTAATCTACAATAAACCAATTAAAAACCACCTCACAGGTACATCCACCATTTCTGGGTTGTTTTCATGTAGTCAAGTTGACAAACAAGACTATATTTATCCCACCCCTAGAATTGTGGTGTGACATGTACTGGTTAAATTAATTAACAACTTGATTTGAATGCATTTTCTATTCCAAATAAATTCCACTTCTAGAAACTCAGCTCGAGGTTTGGTTAAGCCTGTGTAAAGTGTCTGAGGGACAGCAATTCCACCACACTGGGAGTCTTGTGTACAGAAAGATATGAGTTCTTCATAAACATCAAAGAAAATATCTACCAAGAAGAACTCTCAATTCTGAACATCTATGCTCCAAATGCAAGGGCACCCATATTCATAAAAGAAACTTTACTAAAGTTCAAAGCACACATTTCACCTCACACAATTATAGTGGGAGACTTCAACATCTCACTCTCATCAGTGTGCAATTACACACACACACACACACACACACACACACACACACAGTATTTATATTTTGATATACCTTAAACAACACAATAGCTGGGCAGCTGCCTAACTAAACTCCATGCTGTTAGAATCTACCTCCCACTGATACCTTCGAGTTACTACTTCCTAGTTTCTATGTTCCATTTTGACTCCTCTTGATCTAGTTGAGCAGCCCTCTGGGCCTTTTTCCCTTGGCCCTTTTATGTGGAGGCTCTGATTCTCCCTCCTCCAAGTTCTCCTTTTACCATGGTTATTCTCTTGTCTTCCCTACACACTTTTCTAAGACTTGGCAGCTTCTCCCTCTCTCTCCTTTCTCTTGGTCTAGACAGGGAAACTTAAACCAAACCTCTCTCTTCTCCTCAACTATTGGTTACTGGCATCTTTATATATCAATCACAATTAACTGAGGTAGGTTCCCAGAAGGAACATGCAGACTCCAAATCTTACAGGCCAGCAGTTAGCTTTAAAGTACAAGCAGCATTAGGCTAACCTACTACAATGTTGTACTAGAGCTGAAAAGTTAATGTAATACTAAAAATCAAGCTTGGGATATCATATACATCCTACATGCCTGACAATCCTATTGGCTGACAACTGGCTTTAAATATGAGCTTTAGTTTAAAATATAACACTTAGCAGATAACTGATGAGCATGGATGCTATAACAGCATGAGATAGTCAGTGGACAGGGGAAATACTAGGAGGAATGAAAGGGAAAAGTCATTGTGGAGGAGTAGTTACACAAATCATGTAGGTGTAAGAAGAGCTTATGATCATTGGAAGCTGGAATTAGAAAAGCTAAGGCTTCTCAAAACAAGCAAAACCAGAGTAAAACTGAAGGGATCAACAGAATTCTATACATAATTCTGGGTAAAAGAAAGATGAGCAGGTGAAGTTGCTCTCTTACATTGATATATACAATAACAAACATTATGTCTTAAATGTTTCACATTCATTGTGATGGCCTATTTTAATTTGCTGTCTGTTGCTCTGATAAACACCCTTATTAAAGCAGTTTGAGGAAAGAAATTTTGTATTTGGTTTACATTTCAATGCCATGGTCCATCACTGAGGGAAGTCAGGTTAAGAATTCAAGAAGGAACCAGGAGGGAAGGACTGACTGGCTTGCTTCTTTGTTTCTTCTCATCTAGGTTTCTTATACAGCCTAAGAACCCTTGGCTACTGAAAGTACTTCCTGTAGTGAGATGGGCCATTCTACATCAATTAGCAGTCAGATCTGCACCAAAGTCCATGCTGATACAGGCAATCTCCAGATTGAGACTCCTTCAGATAAACTGGGCTATGTCAAGTTGAAAACCAAAGTAAATCAAAAGACTGCATTTAAATCATCTTTCATGTGAAATTATATTAGAGAACTCAAAATAAATCTATCTAAACAGTTCCAAAACAGAGTTAAGTGCCCGAATCTTTTAAGAGTCACCAAATATACGTGTGAATGTGATGTGTGTGTGTGTGTGTGCGAGCATATGCGTGCACTCGCGCGTGTGTGTGTGTTCTCCCTTTTATCTACATACTGTCTTTTATTCACGAGGCTATCTCTCTGTATTGAACCTTTTTAATTTCTGTGATTTTGAGTCTATTCATCATTTTTCTGTTGCATTATTACATTTCCAATTTAATGAAAGACATGCTTTATATGGAAATATTTCCTATAGCTTTTTATATTATAAATCTGAACAAAATTGAAATCATATTACTCTCATTTCATATTCTTTTCAATTAATTTTATTTCTTTTAAATTCTCTTTCTGAAATTCTTTATTTAGGCTGTCTTTTATTACCAATTTCCAGTTAATTTTTTTTATCTCTTAGGGAAATAGCAGCTCAATAGTAATTTTAAATTTTCTTTATTAATGAAATTTAAAAAACAGAAAAGAGTACCCCATATTTTCCAGTAATGGTATCATTCTATTGGTTCCATAGAAGAAAGAGTAGAAATCATAAATCCAGTTGAATGGTGGCATTGTCCTTTATTTTATAGTTTAGTTTATAGACCAATATCTTCCCACTATTGTACCTCTTAACCACAATCTGTGTATGATCTTACTTAGCCATGATGAGCTGCATTTCTCTGACTCATGAGTCAAAATCATCTTTTACATTTCCAGGAGACACAATTCCAAAGAAAATTTCTTCATCCTTGATTACAGTTTACGGCCATGCAGAAGAATTGTAGCTATATCAACTGATGCTGGGTACCACACAATCATTTGTCCACTGAATTTCTACTGATTATAGTTTTAGTAATGATCTCTTTCTGTTATAGAGAGAAGTTTCTTTGAAGGGGCATGAGAGCTATACTTATTTGTTTATAAAAGGATAGATGTTCAGAATGCAATTACTTTTTAATAAGAATGCAAATTTATCAAGTAGTAGTAGTATATTTTTGCGTAAGACCCATGACTTCACTAGCCCCTTATTGACTGAATAAGTTTCCAAGAGCAAGTGTGATTTCTCTCCTTTTGAATGAACTAGAGAAGAAATAAAAGGAGAAAAATGATAGCTTCCTCAAATAACACACCAATAACAAAGTAAATGATTAATAATAATAATAATAATAATAATAATAATAATAATAACTCAATCTACATTCCTAAGAGGAATACATTTTGCCTAACAGAAAGCAATTGAGGATTATTTTAACTACAATATCAACAAAATTGGCATATTCTAACCTAGCTGTGCACTATTGAAAGCTAGACTTGGACAGCATTCTACTAATGAACATGACCTGTTAGGCTGGGTGTCTGATTCATCTTGCCCTAGTGTCCATGGCAAGCCACTCAATGGAGGCAAAACACAGCCCATGATCGGGTTTCTCATGGAAGAAACAATGGATCTGAGATGGATGCTGTCATTGCTGGCCGGCTGTATACCCATATGATGCTGGGGACCTTGGGAATTTGAGAACAGGGTTCAGGAATCATCACTTTCCCTGCATGCTAAGCAGGAAGAGGATGTCTGAGATCTAGACAGTGGAAGAATCTTTTTTGGTTTCAAGTGCATGCCTTGAGTACACAGCGGCTGGAAGAGAGGCCTTCTCAGGGAGATTTAGGCCAAGATTTTTATGATGAAGGCCACCAGCCATTATCCTTGATGAAGCAGATGGTGCTTGCTTGTCCAAACTGCTTTATTTAATGGTGGATGCAAATGCATATATCTTACCAAGAGTAAACTAGGGATTAAATAACTTTTGTGGGAAGGAATGCTCAGGAAGGGAATCTAATTGACTAAACACTTAGTGCTATCTTGATACCACATTTGCATGGAGAACTCCAAGTTTGTATGCTATGTGACTGATTTTCATGGTCCTCTCAGTGGAGTGTCATGGTTACATGTTCCAGATCAGGTAGTTTGGCAGGGAGCTGACCTCAGGCCTCCCATTCTCAATTCTAAGTTTTCTGGGGCTTTAGGCTTAATCAACCTTACCAGTTCTTGTGTCTGGTGGCATGGTCCATCTGCCCCCCAATGACTCTGGGTGCCCATACCCAGTTGTCCCTTGGTAATCTTGGTGCATTCTTTTTCTATCCATTCATAACATATAATAATTTCTCATTTTTATCTTTTTCTGCAAGTTCAAACTACAATTTTCTTTCATTTTTTCTTAATTTGTTCTCTCATGTATTACATCCCACTACAACTTTTTTCCCTCCCTCTGCCCTAGCCTCCTCCAGTATCACTCTTCCCCCTATCTATTCCACCTCCATTTCCTTACAGAAAAGGGCACGCCTCCCAGGGATAGTAACCAAATATAGCTTATAGATTTATAAGAAGAGTAGGCATCTTCCCTCATATTAAGGCTGGATGAGGCAACCCAGTAGGAGGACAAGGGTCACAAAAGAAGATAAATGCATCAGAAACAGATTCAACTCCCTCTGTTAGGAGTCACCCAATAACACCAAGCTACACAACTATAAGATATAGAGAGAAACTCATGCAAGATCCCTGATTGTCAAGATCCATGAGCCCTTATGAGTTTAGGTTTGTTGATTCTATGGATCTTATTGTGGTGTACTTCACCCTTCCGGCTTCTACAGTCCTTCTTTCCCCTCTTCAACAAGATTCCCTGAACTCCATCTAATGGTCGACTATGGGTCTCTGCATCAGTTAATATCAGTTGTTAGATGAAGCCTCTCTGATGACAAGTAAGCCAGGTGCCAATCTATGAATATAGCAGAATATCATTAGAAGCCATTTATTTATTTATTTATTTATTTATTTATTTATTTATATTTGTTTATATATTTGTGTTGCCAGTCACATTGGGTTCTATCCCAGGTCTCTGAACCGTCCACTTTCCAGTGTCTGGTCCTCCAGGCAGTGTTAGGGGTAAGCTCATTCTCATGGCATGACAACAAAGAATTTTCAAAAAGAGCTAGGAAACATGCCAAATTTCAAGTTCTAAAGGAGAAAGTTCCAGACAAGTGAGATATTCACTATATAACTATGAGAATTCAGGGTTGTGAGCAATGGATGAAGGCAGATTATAATATTATATCAAAAGTAACTGACAAATTAACCATATAGAGTTCCTACCACAGTAATGACCTATATCTGGAACTCTAGTTCACTAGAAAACAGGAAAAAAAATAAAAATTCAAGACAAAAGACTGCAAATGAAGTTGGGTAAGGGTATGCAAAGCTGTTAACTATGCTTTGTGTGAGTCAAAAGAAGGAAGAGGGAACAGAAGAACTGAAGGCTCCAAGAAGGATATTAAATCTGTATTATTTTTGATGTGCTTTATAATGAAGGTAGTACTAAAACATGAAAATACAGTTTAATTTCAGCTACAATGACCATGAAACCTTGATGGTAGAAGAACAAGGATAACGCTCATAGACTGACCTTCTTTAACAATTTGTTTTGTTTGTTTGTTTATTTATTTATTTATTTTAAACTCCAGATTTTATTCCCTTCCCAGTCTACCCATTGACTGTTCCACATCCCATACCTCCTCTCTGCTCCCTGTCTCCACAAGGATGTAGAATGCTGGTCTTTTCCCACTGAGCATTTATGTAACTTGGAATTGATTTATCTGAACAAAGTGAGTTATGAATCAAATTCTCTTATATTTTTAGTAAGTAATCATTATTCTAACACAATGTATGATGCAATATTTTTATTTTCACTCAAGTGAAATTCCTCTCATCATTATTCTACATTTGAATATGCATATAAAATGTCTGTTTTTAAACTACCAGCTATCATTTTACTTAGAATATTTTGTAATATTGTGTTGTGCATGTGTGCTATATACCTTTAAAACAATCATTGTATTTTGGAGGCATTTGTTGCTTCATTTCAATTTTAGAATAGTGTATTCACAATTTAATACTACTGAATTCTCTCTTAAATGTGCATGTCAGGTTTTTCCCTCCATGAATAGTTCATGATTTCCTACTTAGTCACACTATACAAAACTATATAATATTTTCTTACACCATACGAAGATAATTATAGTAGTTATATAGCTGGTGAACAGATATATAGGAGTCCATAAATCATAAAGACAGAGGAAATAATTTAGTCTATAATATTTTATGATACTCTAAGGAGCATCCAAAATTTGAGACATATTACAATTCGTTTATTTTGTTTATCTTTTTAGTGGAAGATCTAAGTATGTAGCCCTGACTACTTTGGAACACTTCATGAGGAGAAGAGGTTGGCTTCAAATGCACAGAGACCATCCTGTCTTTGCTTCTTGAGTGCTAAGATCACATGTATATGCCAACTGTGTTTGTAATTTTGTTTCTTAAAATAATTAATTTTTATGAATTTGATAAAAACAAGATAGAAAAAGTATGTGATGGTATACTGTCAACAGTGCATGAAGGCAATCTGAAAAATGATATAACAGATTTACAAATAATTTGTCTTTAAAAGCAATTTTAACATTTTAAGCTTTTATAAAATAATAGAAATAAAACAAATTTCTTCATTAAATGTTAACCAATACATGAATGGACATTTCTCAGAAAGGATGTATACATATTCCAAAGTATATGAAAATATATTGAAAGTCCTGCTTCCCAAGGGAAATACAAGTGAATTGACCCATATCTACCAGGAGAGCAAATCTAAAACAAACAAAAAACAACAACAACAACAAAAAAAAAACCCGAAACCAAAACTTTCCAGATAAGAAAAAAATGTAATGTTGGAGGTAAAAATATCACCAACCCTCCTCACCTCATATTAAATAAATCATGGCTTTATTATGAAACGGGGCAAATATTTGGGCTGGTTATTTAACACTAGCATAGCAATGTATAAAACTGATGTACAAATTAATACACAGCATATACTGAAGCCAATGTCATTCGTGTTTGTGTGTGTGTGTGTGTGTGTGTGTCCATATCCATACTGGTGCAATTTGCAAATGTCAAGTAGTGGAAACAACTCAAAATCCATCAGTGGATGAATGGATAAACAAACATTGTTATACATTGCTTTACGTAGGGATACAACTCAGGCTTTAAAATCAATGAAATTCTGACACTGCCACTTACCTTAACCTTGAAGACATATTAGACAAAATTAGTTAGAAACTCTTGTATATGTATATGTGTGTATGTATGTAATTTCACTTGATTTCTATGAGAAATTTAGTGAAATTCAAAGAAATACTATAGATAAGTATGATCAAAGAAATGTCATCCCTCACATCTATTAAACAGGCCATAAGCAATTTGTAATTTTAATAAACTATGCATGCAATTACATCACTTATTAAATAACATATTTTTTTCTGATAACTCAGCACCTCTACCCCTACATACTTTAGAAGAAGTATCTGGAGAAAAAGCTCAGGAGGGAGAGAAGTCTAAACATAGAATTAATAATAATTTCAATTATAAATATTTAGTGATTCTAGTTGTTGTAATCAGATTTTTGTACTACTTTATTGGGTTCTTATAGATACCACCCTTCTTCACCACAATCTCTTCAAAATCTACAACACTAGGTTAGCGAGAAAAAGTTTACAGGAGAAAGGGAATGTAGATGTCTCTTTAAATGACTTCCAGAAGATGAGAGGTGTGGGGTTTCTTGGGGAAAGTCCAACTTCCCTTTCAGGATATCTCTAAGCATCAACCAGAAATTCAGAAAACATCAAAAGCATCAGTAAAAACCAGCAGTATTAATTAATTAATTAATTAGTTAATTTCATTCCTGACAGGGAAGGGAAAAATCAACTCCCAAGGGTTTTCCTCTGACTTCTGCAGAAACTGTCACACTCATACACCTGCACACACACACACACACACACACACACACACACACACACACACGGGTTAACTCATGATAGACTTAACCTGTTACAAGATTATTTTGAAATTATTTCTAACTTGTATGGATAATTTTGCTTTCTCAAAACAACAACAACAACAACAAAAATAGTTTTGTTATGAAACTATGTTTTGTTTTTTGTTTGTTTGTTTGTTTTGTTTTTGTGGGATATGGGACTGATTCAGATAGTCCATGGTATCTAAATATAGTTTGCCTCATGCTCTGGCAGAAGCATATTTCTGCCAGCTCAATAGTTTATGTTTGGAATTCTGGGGACTCTAGAGAGGATGCAAAATTGCCATAACCCTGAGAGGCTGTGGTGACTGCTGCTGCTCCTGATGCTACTGGTTCCTGCTACTGCTTTTGCTGTTTGCTTGATTTGATGACCGCTGCTTAGAGATATCCTGACAAGGAACTTTGGACTTGCCCTGAGAAACTTCATGCCCCTAATCAGCAGGAAGTAGTCTAAAGAGATATATGTTCCTTTCTCCTCTAACCTCTTTTTCACCTACCTAGTGTTGGGGAGCTGGAAAGGACTGGGATTGAGAAATCTTTAATATAAGAACTCAAAAAAATAATTTCAAAATCTGGTTATACTAACTAGATTCACTAAAGTTTTATAATTGTAGGAACTATAGCTTGTAAAATAGGGATATTTAACTCAGTACTCAAGTGAAATATATGTGAAAAAGAACATTTGCAAGCAGAATACGGAAGTCATTATTTTAATACATGATTCAAAAGTAAGGAAGAAATGACTTTTTTAAATGAATGATGACATTGAACTAATTCTGTCTCTGCAAATGCTTTCAGAGATCATTTATTTCTATTAAGTATGATGTAAAGTGAAGCTGGAAAAGGGTTTTTTTGTGATCATGAAACTACACCAACATCATCAACAATTTTAATGGAGTCAACTGTCAAAGTATATAAGAGAATATCCAGTCAATTTCTGTAACTTTTAAAAGTCCTTATTGCAAGTTGTGCTTCACACCACAAAAATGAACTGTTTTGTTCTGCCCTGCTTTTACAATCCTACTTTCCTCTCCAGTGTATGCCTTTTCTTTATTTGATATTTTAAGCTGTATTTAGATATATTTATTTATTAAAAAGTCCATGTCATAGAAGATTTTATATTTGTTTGAAACACTAGAAGGGAACCATCAAAGATGGTGTGAGTTATATAGAATTATGAGTTACTATTGATATAAAAGACTCATTCAGAAATACATATCTCTATAGATAAGAAAATTACAGTAAAAATCATGCATTAATTGTATTTAAGAACTTACAGAGAATAGAGAGCACAAATTGCCTCTGTGTGACCCACTGGAGAAAAGTGTTAAAAGAAAGGAGGGGATTTTATTCTGATTAGAGAAAGAGAAAGTTTTTGAAATGTGAGGATGCTGGAAGGAAACAGAAAAACAAACAAAACATTGCATTTTCTTTGAGGAAGCAGAAAGTTCTGAATGATGCAGCCAACCTGCTTTCTTCCTTTTATTTGTTATGGGGCCCAAGCCTATGAAATAGTGACACAAGCCTATGAAATAGTGACACACACATTAGGGTAGATCCAATTTCTTAGGCAAATTTTTACTAATACACTTTTGGACATATCCAAAGGTGAGTTTTCTTCTTAGTCAAAATATACTAATTTGACAATGCCAGGTATCACATATATATATAATATCCAATAATGTTTGCCTTCATATGCTTCTATGTGCTTGGATTAATACCCTCTACCCAGAGTTTACATTGTTTCCCATGACAATGTTCACTTACTGTGTATTTATGATTTTATTTATATATGCATATACTTACTGTAAATCTCAATTTACCAATGGCTGAGAAAGACAAGGAGAAGTAGGAGCCTCTCTTTTTCATTCACTTGGGGATGTTTATATTTTTTACCATTCTACCCATGAGAGGCAGTAAGAAGAGTTGACTAACATCACTAGTCTGAAACCTTTGCCAGAGAAAAAGAGTTACTGAAAATAAATATAAATATAAATATATAATCATTTATAAAGTTGATATGATTTTTGTATATAATCTTTGGCTTATGATAGCTAAACTATAGGGCATGTATACCACTACTATTTGAAAAATATTCCTTTGGCATCATAGCTTTTGATTAATATCTGGAGAATGATTAATTCTTATTGAGAAGATATGAGGTTGTACAGAGGTAGGAAAACTAATTAGATCCAGTGAACCTAATACTAATCAGATTTGATTTATTCACAGTGAAATATTTATTTTAAACTTTGTTTTTATTCAATATTGATTCTACACCTTACTTTTGATGTACGATATTTGTGAATATGAACCTAATTAAGGTTTATGAACATCACAGAATTGGTGACAAACACTATCAATATTTATATTTACATGGCTGAAATATTTTTGTATTATTATCTGTAATATCAAATTTTAATTGTATAAGGAAACCTTTTCTTACTACATAGTAAATACTGTCTACTAGTTTTACTTTCAGATTAGGGAACTTTGCCTCTTAAAATATTTTTTTGAAGAAAAGCTACACTATTTTGCTTTCAATCTGATTTAATTACAACCAACATTTAGTTAGACATACATATAGAATGATTTAAAGATTTAAATTTAGAAAACTGGAAACTAAACTTTTTTCCTAATCTGTAAACAATCCCAAGTATTTTATGAAAATAATCTTTGGACTCCATGACACACACAGAAGTTGATGTAACCTTGATTTTGAAAATTTTTTATTTCTATATTAATCTAGCTTATTTGTACAATTTTAACAGCTGTCTGACCAGCAATTATACAGAATAAAATTTAAAATGTAGAATTTTCTAAATTTGG
Source organism: Rhynchomys soricoides (assembly GCA_019843965.1). Classification (NCBI taxonomy): domain Eukaryota; kingdom Metazoa; phylum Chordata; class Mammalia; order Rodentia; family Muridae; genus Rhynchomys; species Rhynchomys soricoides. The sequence goes on along the minus strand of JADRCH010000073.1, from coordinate 13,968,179 downwards.
TGATTTCAGGATTCCAAATTTGAATGAAAATTAAGTAATTTTATAGATGCTTATTGTCAAATATGTTTCTTGTTAAAAGTAAAAATCATCATGTTCTCAGTAACTACTAAGAAAATATCCTGTATAAGGGTATTTTTAGAGATGTTTTCGAATTTTCAAATGCCTTAAGAACAAGAGAGACATGAGAGTAAATAAATTGGAAAAGGTATTAACTGAAAAAATTCAAATATTGTATATTGTAAAAAAACATTTAATCTCCACACCAAAATGAAGTAAGAATTTTTAAACTACATTTATTAAGAAATTATTCAATTTTGGATAAGTAAAGATAACTATAGGAACCAGAATAAAAACTAACCTTAGAATTATTCAATATATTTTCAAAACCTCACCATAGAGTCTATCTCACTAAGAATGTAAGATACTGTCCAGTGGTAAGAATTAGTATTTAGAGTAGGCTTATGAGAAGTTACTTTTTTATCCTAATTTACAAATTCATCAGTAAATCCTGTCTCATGTGTGTGCTGCAAACATTAATGAAAACATATTATATGCAATATCGATCATAGAACCCATGAAACATGTAGAAGATGTGGTATTCTTCACCAGTCTTTTACAAGCATACAGGTTTGAGGGTATTTAATGCCCATAACCCACACAGCAGAAAGATAGAACTAGTGACTATATATTGTCCTGTGATTGATTTTCACGTGTAAGCAGTGTCACATCCACCCCCCAAACACACACACAAAATAGATAAAGGTAATTTTAAAAATGTATGCATTCAATTATGAATTAATCAAAGACTTATCCATTTGTTTCTCCCCTACAGTAATAGTTCTTTTTCTATTTCACATTAGAGATCCGCTGTATGAGAGAAAACATACTACAATTGTCTTTCTGAATGTGTCTTATTTTATTGAATGTACCCTCCACTTCCATCCATTTTCTGTAAATAAGATACTTTCATTCTTCTCGTGGTTAGATAATACACCACTGTATTTGTTTATACCACATATTCCCTATTTTACATTTATGTTGTCAACAATGACTATTGAAGTACTCTCTTGGCTTTTGTAAAAATTGACACAATGTTCACAAAAGAGTAGTTAACTTCTCAGATCCTCAGTTCATCTAGTCGAACAAAGACACAGAAATGGGGTTGCTGGATTACAGAATTATTCTATTTTCAATTTTTAAATTTTTAAAGAACAACCATTGATTTTTCTATGACAGCTGCCCCATGTTTTATGTATATCAGCTGTGTACATTTAATCCACATACTTTAGTCTTTTTAAAATATTCTAATGTGATAGTTTTGTCTCGAATTACCTTATTGACATTGATATTAAGTATATCTCTGATACCTGATAACTTGTGTGTTCTTTAGAGGAATATTTGTTCAAATTCATATAGGTTGTTGTTTTCTCTCCATTAACTGTTCACACTGCTGTTCAGATTTTTCTTTTAGATTAGTTCTACTTATCTTCACCAACATTGCCTCTAATAGAGAACTATTATCCAAAATATATAAAGAACTCAAGAAGTTAGAAATCAACAAACCAAATATCCCAACTATAAATTGTGGTACAGATTTAAACATAATTCTCCACAGAGGGATCTCTAATGGCCAAGAACACTTAAAAGAAACATTCAATGTCCTTTGTAATCAGGGAAAGGCAAAGAAGAACAACTCTGAGATTCCATCTTACACCTATCAGAATACTTAAGATTAAAACTTAAGGGATAGTATATGCAGGCAAGGGTATGGAGCAAGGGAACAAACTTCCATTGCTGATAGGGGTACAAATTTGTACAACCAATCTGTAAATCAATTTTGTGGTTTCTCAGAAATCTGGGAATAGTTCTACTTCACAACCTAGCTATACCACTCTTTGGATATTCCCAAAAGATACTCCAACATCCCACAAGGAGTTGTGTTCACCTATGTTCATAGCAGACTTATTTGTATTAGCCAGAAATTGGAAACAACTTAGATATCCCTCAGCTATTAAAAACAAGGAAATAAAAAAAAAATGGATCAGAATAGTAAACATCATCCTGAGTGAGGTAACCCAGTTCCAAAAAGACATGCATAGTATCTCCCATCTCTTTACATTTTTATAAAAACATCAGTGAGTACAAATATAATTGCTGGTTGTTAGATTTTTCTAATTCATATAAATTTATTGAACTTGGTTGTGAGTCATATATAATATATGTAGGAACATTTTGACCATCAATATTATTACTTTTAGGATTTTATAAAGGTGATGTGTTTATAAAAAGAGAAGCAATATATTCTATGACGCTGTGGTGAGGAATGGGGGAAGGGCGTGCCTCTGCAGGTTCATGGCAAGGCAAGGCATAAGTTCCCCTGAAGGACCAGACATTTGATAGTATAGTATAGAATAGAGTTTATTCAGGGCATGGGGATGGGAGTTATGAGGGTAGGAGAGGCAGAGAAAGGCAGAGAGAGAGAGAGAGAGAGAGAGAGAGAGAGAGAGAGAGAGAGAGGCAGACAGAAACAGAGACAGAGACAGAGACAGAGACAGAGACCAGAAAATAGAGAAGTAGAAGAGTAGAAGGCTTGTCATGAGCACATGGAGAGAGGTGGGAAGGGAATGTGGGGGAAGGGAAGCAGAGAAAGAACAAGAGAGAAACAAGAGACTAAGAGAGTGAGGAGGGGACAAGCAGCCCCTTCTATAGTGGGTCAGGTCTATCGGACTATTGCCAGGTAACTGTGAGGTGGAGCATACCTGTGGGGTGGTGTTTAGACAAATGATAACACTCAATTCTAAGTGGATATTAGCTATAAAATATGGTGGTTATCCAGTACTTTATTTTCCCTAAATATTCATACATGTTGTAAGGTTGACACTTGATTTCACTTTCTCATATGGATAATTATTTGCTGTGAATTATTGTAATTCTGATACACCCCACTTTTTTTCTTTTTCAATGCAAAAGCAAGACACTGTGGTGTCAGGGGAGGTGGCTTTCAGACTTCAGGTCCCCATGGCGGGACCAGGAAGGTGGAAGTCTCCTCCTGTACCTCCCTCAAATAAAGGGGGGGGGGGCTTCAACAGCACAGGTTCCGTATTATGGGCTGAGGATCAGGGACTGGTGTTGGTGCTGGTAGGGCCATGTGGGCAAGGGTAGGGAAATATGGAGGAGGAGGGTTTTGGAGCAACAAGTCCGTTGTAGAAAGGTCTTGGAGGATCGATTTTTTTATCAGGTCTGGATCCCTCCTCCTGTGATTCCATTTTCTTGACGGCCAAAACCTATGAGGTGTGTCTTGGGGAAAGAAAGGCTTTTATCCATGGGGGTTGGGGGTTCCTCCACTAAACGTAATGGTTTATAAAGTCAAGAGAAATAATTTTCTTAAGGAAAAAGTGCACTGATTGTTTATCTAAGAAAATATACATAAAACTAAAACTAACATTATACAGATTGAGATTAAATATGTAACAACAATTATTGAAAATGGACATAAATTTGAAAGCAAGTAAGTAGAGCTATATGGGAAGATTTTGAGAGAGAGAAAGGGAAAAGGAAGTGATGTAATTTTTTTTAATCATAAAAAGGAAATGAAACAATTTTTAAAAAAAGCTTTCTATAGAGGTGGATAATGTTGTTTCCAGAAGTCTTAACCCTTTAAATAAAAATTTTAGTGAGACATATGGAATATACTTTGTTCCAGAGAGATAGAAGAGACATTCCACACTGCCAATTAATCTGGGTATTATTTGTCCACTAGAGCTAATGAATGAGATCTATTGCTGTAGAGCCAGGTACCTTTTAGATAGCACATAGATAGTAACATTGTATTAATCCTGAAGCTCCCAAACTGATAGCTAGCATTTATAGTGCTGATTGGTGCTATGCATGTAGCTGGGGAAGAAGATGCTCACCAAACCAGAAAACATGCTTACAGTAATACATGATTTACCCACATCTTTAATATAGTGTTAAAAATAATGCTGGGAACTACCTGCTTTTTTTATTGGATAGCAACCTTGTCTAAGAGAGAGAATAGAGCTTTAGTCAAAAGCCTATATCTAGGGATATACTAAGTTCATGGTGGTAGAAAATTGTTGTTACTTCCCTAAATAGTCACATTATCAAACTGCCTTCAAACATATATGTTTATATCTACAGAATAGAGCTGCTTTCCAAATGGGCCAGATAAGCTCTTTTGTGCAGAGTTATAAGTTAATATAGAGCTTCATGTCTTGTCAAAGTGCTAAAAGTACATGCAGGTTGTATACTCATCTTTAAGTGTAATATTCATATCATTGTTAACATTCATGTGGCCCAAGGCACTTCCTAGAAAAGATAGCAGAAAGAGTGTAATGATCTATACTAGCAGAGAGTATCATGAAGAAATCTGCCATCCAAACATAACCAGGCCTTTGCAATCATGAACACACAGCAACAATGAGTAGATGTCCAAGATTGGGCTGTATAACACTTCCCCATACAAAGACTGGATGCTCAAAAAGCCCTACCCCTTCCTGAAGAGCTACTGACTATTAGTAGTTACTAAATGGTACTGTGTCATTTTTTCAACAACATATCCATTAAGAGAAAGAAGTCAGAGAGAAAGGAAAGGGATGGCATGGTAATAGGAGAAAATACAATTATAAAATATTGTATATCTATACAATATTGTGAACATATCAAAATGATATTTTTCTTAATGCTACAAATAATACATCATTTTTGTTTAGATCTAAGCCAAAAAATTTCAAATATTGTTTTTTAAAAACACTAGGAAGTTATTTCTCATAGTCTTTATTTAAAAATTTAAAAATGTAGATCATGTCGGATTTGCTTTGTAACAAAGGATACTTCCATACTAAAAAACATTTACCTTCACATTAAAATATTGACTGATTTGTTTTTATGACCCAGTCACATTCCAAAGGCTCATCTGTTAAGTTTAAAGGGAAAAGTTTGTTCTTGAAGTTTTAATACAATCAAGTACTCAGAGGATTCTAAGAGGAATTTTGGTTAGCATCATGATGAATCTGTACATCGTATGTGTGTGTGTGTGTGTGTGTGTGTGTGTGTGTGTGTAAAAGAGGCTTTCGAATTTATAAAAGCAAGATACTATTTTCTTTGTTTTTATTATCTATAACATTTTTCAAAAATAGTTTGTTATTTGTATTGTAAAAATATATTACCTCTAATAAATACTATTTTAAAATGTTTTATTTTTTCTTTAAAGATATTTAAATTTATTTTAGGTGAATGTGTTTGTGTATATGGATGTGAATCGCGCGTGTGCAGTGTCCTTGGAATCCAGAAGAGGGAGTTAGACCCCAGAAAAGTAAATTTACAGGAAGTTGTGATACACCTGGTATGGGTGCTAGGAACCCGGTTGGGTCTTTTCGAAGTGTCGCAAGTGAGTTTTAACTTTGAGCTACCTCATTAGTCATAACTTCTTCATGTTTTACTAATGGAAGAGCAATTAAATTTTTCAGGGTACTCTGATTTTAATAAACAATGCTTGTACTTTAAATGCTATTAATTACTATTTTAACATATTCTTAAATGTGTGATAAAGCTATGAAACTGTTTGATAATTGCTGCTGTTTTGTGTGCTTACTTGTACTTCCAGATTTCTACTGTACATATATTTGTTTCCTTTTGTAGTTCGACAGGAGTTTGAAAAGCATTTAAAATATTTATCACATGTGTTGCTTCCCAATATATTAACGTCTTTTAGTATGTACATAGTTGGAAACTGGAAATTAATGAACACAAACTTTTTAAGTGCTACTATTTTTTTAAGTGCTTGAGTAGGTAAGGAATGAAGGCATTTTGAACTATGATGAATTCCTCTGCCATTTATTCAAATTTATACTTGTCCTCAAACGTTTTGCTAATGAAAGGTGATTCTAAAGGCTATGCTCACTGAATTGGATGAGAAAGAAATACCTTCTGTGCCAAGTAGAGCACAGATTTTCAATCTCATATTCTCTGAGTTAGTCACGCAATTTCCACACCTGTCATCTAAATTTGCTTAGGAAATTCAGAAGAATAGGCAATTCTGGTTTTGTTATTCTCCACTTAAATTGGGGTATTAGGAATTGAATTTTAAAGCAGTAGAACGTGGAAACAAGTTGAATCCAGATAGCTAATACTAAATATTAAAATAAGTATAAATCATCAAGTTTGAAATACTTTAACTAGAATGCAATATTCATACCAACATATCATGCCCATTGTCTGGGTATATGAGATTTATGCAAACTCTAGATATATGGTTTATTGTAAAAACATTACTTCAAAATGCAGGTTTGACTTATTATATAGTGATGATCTTTCTCTGAAATTCATGGTTTGGATCAGATGTCTGATCAGACTGATCAGATGTCTCAGAAATTGAGAACACTTGACTGTCTTGCTCATGCAGAGAATAGAAGTTTGATTCTTACAACCAAATTGTGGCTCACAATATCTAAATCTCTAGTTGAGGGTATCCAATACTTTCTGACTTTTATAGGCATCAAGCATACATGTAGTGTATGTATATACATGTGGTCAAAGCATTCATTTACACAAAATAAAATAAGTAAATTCAGAGTGGATAGTCTATAGAGGATCCATGAAACCTGAGTTAATTTTTAATGCTACCTTAAAAATTAAAACAGCTACCTAGATGAAATTGCCTACACTGAGAAGAGGGAACATGTAAAGCCCATCTTTAGCAGAAAGACAGGGCATCAAGTGAGGGATGGGGTTGCTATCCCACAGTCAAAAGTCTGACCTATAATTGTTCCTTTATGAAAGAACTGCAGGGAAAGAAATGGAGAAATCCTGGAGGAAAAGAAAGTTCAGCAACAGGCCCAAAGTGGGATCCAGCTCAAAGAGAGGTCCCAAGGCCTGACACTATTACTGAGGCTATGGAGTGCTCACAAAAAGGGACCTATCTTGAGTACCCTCTGAAAGACCCAACAGCTGAAAGATTCACATGCAAATATTTGCACCCAAACAAATGGTCAGAAGCTGCTGACCCCTGTGGTTAAATTAAGAAAAAGATGGAAGAAGCTGAGGAGGAGGGAGGCCCTGTAGGAGGAACAGCAGTCTTAATTAACCTGGACCCCTGAGATCTCTCAGACACTGGATCACCAACCAGGCAGCATACACCAGCTGATATGAGGCCCCCAACACATATACAGCAGAGGACTGCCTGATGGATCTGGGTTCAGTCAGAGAAGATGTAACCAACCCTCAAGAGACTGGAAGCCCCAGGGAGTTTAGAGGTCTTGTGTGGTGGGGGAATTGGGTACATTCTTGTGGAGACAGGGGCCAGGGAGGAGGTATGGCATGTGGAACAGTTGGAGGGTTTACTGGGTGGGAAATACAATCTGGAGTGTAAAAAAAAAAAAAAAAAAAGAAAGTAATTAAAAATTTACAACAGCTATACTGTAATAAAATAGTGCTCAGCTTCATTGCTTGATGGTTTCCAAGAGTCAAGAATTCAGTAAAATTCTACTTGATCCAGTATAATACCATTGCCAATACTGAAATCATATTTATGGCTGTTGTTTTCTTCTGTGTACATACAGGTTGTCAGAAATCAATTTCTTATGATCTAGGTTAGAAATTTCTGATGTTTTACCCCTGTCATTGATCACATTCTAATCCATTTCTGTACCTAATAATCCTTTTTACATCCCGGCCATCCACATGAATATTTTAGAGTGTGGTGATTTCCTGAGAGGTAACCTGGGTAGCATAGCAATAGACAGAGGTACTCTTTCATTGTGATCTCAATAACCACCGTGTACTATATTATATCATTGTCAATGTCAGAACAAAGATTGCATAGTAATGTTAAAGGGGTTTAATAGTATTCAAGAAGCAGGGCGTGTGTGTGTTTGTGTGTGTATGTATGTGTATATGTATAGAGAGAGACATTAGACATATCTATTTCTGGGTAAAAGACATCTTACAGATTAATGAGGAGAAATAAATTAATGAAAATATACTTAAAGTATGTTGCAGTAATATACACATATAATGCAAGCAAATTAGGAGAACAAGGTAGGACATTTCAGGCTCCACACCAACAGGACATGTGAAGTTGTAACCTCTTTCAGAAAAATCAATGTTTTCATGTGTGATAGAGCATTTGGAGAAAATATGTAAGGCCCTGATTTCAATTCCTAGGACTGTAAAACTTAATTGGTTAAACCTTTGAGTATATATGGTACAAAATGACATATGTAAACACAAACACATACACCTCTTCATCTTTTGTCATCAGGAAGATGCAAATAAAGTTTACATTGAGTCACCATGAGACAACTACCAAATGTCTGAAGTATGAAGGTCATAATTTCAGGTATTGAGACTATGGGACATTTTGTAATTTATACACCAAAAATTAAGATGGAGAGCTCCCTGATGGTTTTTCTTTATAATCTCTTCTCAGTATTTTCCCCATTCATCTCTAAAACCCCCCACCTTATATGTTTGCCATGACATTATTATTAGACCATTATATGTACAGTTTATATCTAATATGATAACTTGAAATAAATATTTTCCTGGCATTTTCATAGTATTGTATTTTTCCTCTAAAAGATATAAGTGATATTTGCATTTCTGTTTCACACTTAATACTTTATTCTGGATCATTAAAGGCACTGATGAAAGTATTTAGTTTTGCATAAACAAGAAGAATGCAAAGGCAGTTTGACAGAGTCAGTGTCAATGAGAATGCTGTTCCAAAGTATTCAAGAATAAGCCACAGTACCATGCTGCCCACTCTTAATATGTCTCAAGCATTCACAGATATTGTATTTGATGGGTCTCAGGCCTGGATTGATGTACTCCTTTCTTTCATAGACTTTTTTTTTCTTAACTTCTATTTCTCATAGTTATTCTCAAGATGATTTCCGTTATTATCAGCTATATAAGCCATTTCAGAATGGATTTTAGTCACCAAATAGCTTTGGTACTTTTCCTCATACTGAAGAATTTAAATTAGAGTAAATGAGACTGGAGAAGCAGTTTGGTGGTTAAGAGTCCACATTTTTCTTAGAAGACCTGAGTTTGATTTGCAACAGCTACAGAGTGGCTCACAGTCATCTGTAACTCCAGCTGTAGGGGATCAAACATGCTTTTCTCACCACTACAGGCAACCAGGCATGTACATGGTATACTTACATACATATTTGCAAAACTCTCATACACATAAAAAGATTCTAAAACCAAATTTAAAAGTTGAATAAGAACAAAAGGATTAAAAAGAAAGGTCACATTATAAACATCCCCAATTTGAGGTCTTCTGCAAAAATAAAATTAACAACAACCAAAGGTGGGAGAAAAGCCACTATTGCCCAGGCCATTTTTGTGTCACTACAGTCATGAGTAAAGTACATCCTTTTCACTGGATGCTGGAGATAACACAGGAAATTCTACTCTGGATTCTGTCTCTCCCTCTCTGTCTCCCTCTCTCCCCTCCTTTTCTACTTTCTCCCCCTCCCTCACTTCTGCTTCCCTCCTTCCTTCTTCTTGTTTTCCTCTCCTCTTTCCAACAGCTGGTAGTATTTTTCTTCAGTCAGAGTTTTACATATCCTTCCCACATATTGATTTTGATCACTAGTGATGCAGGTATGAAGGACCTCAGTTGTTTTGGCAAATTCCATGGTGGTTTCTCTTTCCTGTACAAGGGCATCACAAAGGATTTTTTGAGATACTTTCACTTGTCTTCAATTTCTCTGGAATTTTGAGTAGAGAAATCCAGAAAAAAATATAGATTCATCAAGTATACTAATGCATAAGATTTCTATGTTCGAATACTTGGTCTCAACTAATGCATTCAAAATGTTATTGGAAAATTCTCATAAGATTGAATGGTCCATCATGTCTACCTCATGTCTCCTTAGAGATTAATTTTTATTAGTACATTATTATGGTGTTTTGAGTGAGAAGAATATTGTCATTATACAGATTATCCAACATTATGTTGTTTTGATCATTGTATCAAAGGAAACTGTTTTTCAGCTTTCTACAATTTAGTTCAATATCAAAATTTACCATATCTTCATATCTACATAGTTGACTTATGTTAAGCCTGCTCTCAGAAGAAAATCACAGCGTCATATTACTGAAATAGACACATTAATCTCAAATCCATCCAATTATAGTCTATATGACCTATAGATATTCCTTTTGTTATTTGTAGATTTGGAACGTCGGAATACTAAGCCCATTTCTACAAACTTTCTTTATTCTTAAATTTATTCATCTTTTTATTCTGCTATAAACATATTCCAGTGTGCCTAATATGATTTAGTTTGTTATTACAGTCCCATGTGGAAACTCTAGGCCATATTTCAAGGAAATGTAATCTTCCTACATTAACTGAAAATGATATATTTTCAGAAAATATGTATAAAATATCTAATATGAGCAATATTCTATACAGCCATATGCAAATGACTCCTGTATCACTGATATATACATATACATTTACATATACATGTCCATATATATGTGTGTGTGTGTGTTTGTGTTTCATAAAATATAAATTAACTGAATAATAACCTCATTTTTGTTCTTAGGGAAAGCAAGTACATTATGTTCTTTCAGGTAGAAAATTTTAGATCCAGCAAAGTATTACAATTAATGGTCATATGGTTATTCTTGAATTCTTCGCAGAATGGCCAGCAAGCATTTAAATAAAATAAAAAGATGCCAGAAAGTGACTGATTTGTATATAAAATTTCTAATTCATGGAAGCCATAGCTTTCCAACTATTTCCCAGTACTCAATTATTCTACCCTATTTAGAGATAAGATATCATCTTTGATTAGTACAATTTAAAAACAAATAACTAGTAATTCCATTAATATTTTTTCTGTAATATATAGATTCAGTTTATTTTGTTTTTCTATATTATTTTGTTTATCCACTATATAAACATAAAGGTTTCTAGCTTTTTATTATTGAGGGATGATTTCTTGTCTGGGTCTTTCAAAATTGTCCTTCTGTTCATATTCCCCTTTGCAAAATATCACGTTCTATATGGAAATGTTAGTTGTAGGGTTTTTATTCACGAGCATCCTCAGATGTGGTAGAGATGACCACTTGGTCATACCTATTGTTTATTACTCTGGAAATGGTCCATTGAGTACCACACAATCAAAAACAAACAAACAAACAATGAAATACTTCCTATGGTATTGGTAGACGTTACATATTACTTAGCCATAGGGATCTTAAAGAGAAGTACACTTTCAACTCTAAATGTTGACAGTCTTGTTACAATACCAACTACTATTGAAACTGTTAAAGTCTAGAAAGTAAAATTTAACCAAAGGTTAATAGCCTAGTAAGAAACTAAAAAAGAATCAGAGACATGACCGAAGTAGTATTGAGAAGTAAGGAAACCAAAAAAATTAGATTTTTAAAAACTGTTCCTGTAAAATATTTTTTTTCTTGTTTGCAAAAGTACATTGGATGATTAGAAAGGATTCTGTTAAATTTGTCAATACTATTTTCAGGAAAGTGCCATTTATATTCTACTGTGGTACGAGTTCCATTTGGAGCACCATATAGCAATACTGGTTCCTTCAAATTTAAAGTCTCATTGACATGAGCAATTGTCTATCTCTATGTGTTCCTTTATTGTTGAAAGACTGGCTTAGTGCTGCCATTTTCTTTGTGAGCTCTTGAGCTAGTCTTAGTGAAAGAAAAGTTAAGTTTATAAGACTCATCTTTTTTTACACCCATCAAGAGTACCAGGCTAAGAAGTATAAACAGTGATCACAGAGCTTATCTTTTAGTTCTCTTCAGGGAAGTGTACAATGATAGGGGCATGTATTCCTTAATCACATATGATTTAGGAAACCTACATATTCCCAGAGTTGATTGGGAATTCAATAATGCTTGGGTCTCAGAGAAGTGTATATGGTCCTCAGGATTTATGCAACCTGTAAGGGAAATATTCAACTGTAAAATGTTTCCAACGGGATGCAAAAAATAGAAGGTAATGGCAAGTACCCCAATACCTTGGAGAACAAGGTTTCAGCTTGACTGAGGTACGTTCAAATGAGGTCCCAGCCTGGATCTCCAGTGGAACATATTTATAGCTAGTTGAAGTCAAATATACTGAAGGTTTGAAGAAATGAGTGTGGTTAAGCATCAATAGCACCAGTGATAAATAATTTGGAGGAAACATAGAACGATAGATAAGAGGCACTAGCAATGGTCAAACCTATCTAAATAATGGCTGGAAACACTTATAATGAAAAGCAAAAAGAAAGCAGCTGTCCTGTCAAGGCAAGAGATTATACTTGGGGAAGATGGTACAAAGGTAAAGGCCTATTGTAACAGTAAAAATACTTTGGGTGTGTTTGGAAATCTGCATGAAGCAAGAAATTTACATGGTAGAAAATAGATGCAGGTGTGACTGTGTCCAATGATGCCCAAGGAGTCATCTGAGACTCATAGAAGAGATCAGATGAATTTTCAGACTAGGGTAAAGTTTAAAGATGTAGGCAGAAACTGAGGTAAGTGTGACAGAATTAATTTGGGGAGAATTTTCTGAAGTAAACATACAGTTGGTATTTTGAACTCTTAGCAAGACCATTTAACATTGAATTAATGCACCATTGTAAGTGGATTTTTGTAGCAGTCAAGATACAGTTTGTCTGATCAACACAAATAAGACCGGGTATACCTTTTATTAGATCCTTTCCCATGATAACACTCCAAATTAAGAGCTGGGGATATAGGTTTATGTTTTTCTAAATTTACTATATGATATCAGTCCTTGTGGTTATTTTCAAATAGAAAATTTAAGTCCTTGTTTAGTCCTCCTGTAATTTATCTGCAGTATTTCAAAGTATGTAAGGTTACTCAGTTTCTTGTGGTTTGATAGTGAAATAAATATTTAATAAGATCTTAGAGGTTTCTTTTTAAAATCTACTCTAAATTTGTTTATTTTGTATTATTATCAATTACTGTACTTTTGGATACACCCTTCTTTTGGGTATTTAAGATCATGTAGGTGGATGACCAAAAATTAGCTTCTTCCTTTTCACTGGTGATTTTAGTCAAGTATCTTTAGGGTGAATCTTAAGGAGAAACTTAGATTCGTTAGCTTTTTCAGTGCCGGTTGAATCATCAGCTAAGATGGGATAGGTTCTAAAGAACCATTTTTTTTTCTCCTGTTGAAAATATACAGAACACTCTCTTTTACAGTGACCCTTTTCTTTGAAGAATGTATACTGGTTAAAACTCAGCCTTGACAATTTCCACAGCCTCTCAGATTAAGAGGATAGCAGGATTTTAAAGATGTGAGGCCTTTTAGGATGTATCTTATCAGTATTTGGTACATATCTGACCTGGATGACCTGGGGACAAAGGCTAACATACTGATTGTCATCTAACCTACTTATCTTGACTGGCTTTGATCTACAAACACAGCTATTGAACATCCAGTTGGCCAGGTACAGCAATCTTGAAGAACAAACAATGGTTTATAATTTTACTGTTATGAAACATTTTGAGAAAGTCTGACAAAATAAAATATATTTTAAAATAAATCTTTACTCCTTTAAGACTCTGCTTTTAAAATGGAGTTAAATCCAGTAAAAAAAAAATAAGTAGTAATCACAATAAAGCAATATCTGTGTTTCTAAAGCATGTCAAAAACTTGATCTTTTATTGAAAACCATGAAAGTGCATTTAAAACATAGAAAGTTGGGACATTACTATTAAACATGTTATAATATCATAGGTGGCATACAGAAGAAAAATATAAATTCATTAACTGGAGTTAGACAGGCAGAAAAATAAGAATAAATAATTACATGAATCAAACATCTAACAAAAAAGAAACAATTATAGATAATCTTACATAATCAGGCTGTATGTTTTTAGAAAACACCTGTAAATATATTTCAAAGTTTAGAGATTAACTAATGGGCCCAGAAAAGACAAACAAATGAAAAAATCTGTCTACTGTAGACTAATGATAAAGATACAAGTTTACTTGAACTGGTAGGGTAGTATTTGAATAGCAACTATCACCATCATTCACATAAATTTTGAGAAGGGAATTGATGGAATTTTAAGAAATTCAGGTTGGTTTTTCCTTTTCAAGAATTGTGGCTCATTTTCCTGCAGCTCTTTTTAATACATTATAATGGAAAGTCAGAAGTGAGAAAATGTACACGTTCTATATTGAGACATTGTATCAAATACCCTAATTTCTATTACAGTGTCCCCCTAAGATATTGGCTAAGGATGTGAGGTTCAACTAAACAATGTGTCTGAAAGAGAGTTCAGGTATTATGTGTAAAAAATGACATCTCTCCTTTCAACATAACCTTTTTATGTGAAGATAAAGGAAAAGGTTTACCATAAAGTTGACACAGAAAATTCCTGAGATGCTCAAGATCAACATAATCTCAGATGAGCTGTTCAGAAAGAAAGAGAAAACGAATCTTGTATCCTTCATGACACACACAAATCCAAACATTCATTGCTGCTTTTGACTCCACAGCCGGGAATCTGGACTTAGCAAAGAAGTAAAACCCAGTTATTTATCTTCTTTGGATTGAGCATTAAGGCTGCCTTGGGCCAGAATTTCAGATCCTTGCCTTACTAAGACACCATCTGTTTCTAGGGGAAGAGGAACTCCTCAGAGTGTTCTTTTAAGAAAATTGTCCCAGGCCTCCTTAGAGCTATAGAAGTAAGCAAGAAAAGTAGTAAGGCATTCACATTTCACTGGAATGTTCAGCCAACCTGAAACTGTGGTCCATGGTTCAGTTGAGTCTTCTAAGATTTGCCAGTCAATGAGAAGGGTATGTTACTAACTCTTAATATAGTAGTTCTCAACCTTCCTAAAGATGTATCTCTTTAATATAGGTCCTCAGGTTGTGGCTATCCACAACTACAAAATTATTTTCTTGATAATTTATAACCATAATTCATGATATAAATATCTGAATTACAACCTTCTTGGCATTGCAACTCATAGGTTGAGAAACAATACCCCAAGAGCAGTGAAGTGCTCAAGAAGAGAAGGTTTCTGGAAACACTGATTGAGGGAAGGGCTAGCGGTCTTCACACCTCTCTTTGATAACAGATTGTTACTTCATGGATCCCACTTTGGGAGAAAAAAGCAAACAAACAACAGAAGCAACAACAACAACAACAAAAACCAGGATGAATTTCTGCTGTATGCGTGGACCACCATTATGGTGGTATATTTAGTTGAACTGCTAAAGAAGTCCGACTTTAAAGGTGAATCAGGAAAAGGTTTGATTTATTGTACTGCAGATAGTACATCAAACATGGAATGATAGTAATTGCATTCCACAGAATTGAAAATCTGTGGCAAATGGTGGTGGGGACATTCGTTTTGGAACTTGTTTCTCTGTAATGAACAATTTTACATGGAATTTCCCAGCAATTCCTGCCTTACAAATATGGAAAGGCCATTTGGTAAACCCAAATAACTCTACTCAAATTGACCTTGGCACAGGCATCAGCACTGTCCTCCCTACCTGCTCCAAAGTTCTGGGTTCTTGAGTGAAAGACATATACACACAAAGAGCCTTATATTTTAGTATGTCTTAAGCAGCTCAATGGCAGGGCCATTTTCACACCTCCACATGGTTAACTCTCTTCCCTCTGATATTCCTGAGTTATTACTTACTAAAACCTATGTTTCATCTTGGCTGTCCCAGACCCAGCCTTGCAGCCCTCTCTAGCTGAGTTCCCCAGCATGTATATCATGGCTATGTTCTCTGTCCAGCGTCTCCCAGACCTGGAATCAACTCCCTTCCTGTTATGGTGCCTCTCTCCTTTCCTCTCTTTCCTCAGTCCCTTGCCCAGGAACCATAAAGTCCGGCCTTTAACTCCATGGCCAGCCACTGATTGCCAACAACTTTATTTACTATCAAAATCAATTGGGAGCAGGGTCGCTCATCATCTTATCTTGGAATGTGCAGATTCTGGTGCAAATCTGCAGAGTAAATACACAATATTTTCCCCTTTTTGTTCACTAAAAAGGCCTCGTCTCTCACATATATATTGAACATAGTTATAATAATTATGTAAACTATAAGGCATTGTATACACTAATGATTTCCAATCTATCAATTTTGTCAATTTAGGTTAATTACTCTATCATCTATCCTAATTTAAAGAGTTTACAATTCTATACCTGAATAATGTTTTGATATTAACTTGCAGTACCATCTGAAAATCATCCTTTCAAATCTGAATCATTTTACTTAAGGCTGAACAACTTAAGTTTGATTATGAGACTATAACTAGTCTTCAACTCTGTCAGTGATCCGAGAATGAATTAAACATTACCTGTATATATAGTAAGCATGAAAGCATAGCTTCCAAAATTATACAATTTGTAGAGACAGTTGCTGGAATAGACTGTCCTTTAATTTCTTATAATGTTGGAATATCTGTCTTTAGCCTTTTGGCCCAGAACCATCTGTTAGGTCTTAAGTGAAGCAGGAATTATGAATGACTAGCCAAACCACTCTTGGCAGAGCTTAGAAGTCAAATAACTCATTTTTGTTTGTCCTTTTTTTGTACAGTATTTTTTTTTTCTGCAGATGAGTTAGAGAAATTCTTGCCCAGTGTTTACCATGACATGAGTGAAGCAACTCCACCTGGAGGTAATGATTTTCAATATCTGCCTTGAGATGTAATGGGTATACTGTCAGAAGCACATATGTGTCTTAGTCAAATGATCTGTAATAATTAATAACACTAAATGACATATTCTGTGGATCTCCAATGCTTTTGAAGACTATACATACATACATACACACACACATATATATATATATATACACACACACACACACACACACATATATATATATATATTATATATATATATAAAATCTGAACTGTTAAACCTTGACTACACTAGCTATTTCTATTTGAATAAAATTGAAAACATTTTATTATAATTAAATCAGAATCTAATATAACTATGAGTTTACTATCTGGCCCTTAACTTGCGTTACTTAATCATCCTATAGAGTTTGTAATATCAACTGTTAGAAAGACAGGGTCTAAGCTTTGCATATTTAAATGAGATGCATCAGCATAATGCTTATCTAAGAGTAACAAAATTGATTTTAATTTTTTATCAATATACAAATATTTATATCAACGAAAACCTTAATCCTTTACCAATGTAAGAAATTATAACTTTAATTTTACATCATATATCAAGATTTTTACCAATGTAAGATTATGACTATACAATGCTTTAAGAATAAATTTAGTAACCTATCCCATATATCTAATTTCTTATAATATTATTCTATCCCCTTTTTATTTTCAACCTCTTTCTCTTTACTTAAGAGATGAAGGATAGAAAAGAAGAAATGAAAAAAGAAATCTCCAAGTATAAACTCTTTATGTAGTTTTCTCCATGTTCAAAATTATGTTCATTTCCAAATTAGACTTTAAAATGCCAACCTATCTATAATTTATGAAATAACCGTAACTCAAGCCCAAGGACTAGGGATGACAATTCTCCATGGATTCTTTCTGATAAATAGGGAATATATATATATATATATATCTCCGTGGAGGGGGGTAGGAAAATTGGAAGAATAGATTAGACGTAAGAAAGCTAGCATTAGCATGTGTTATCCAGTCTCTTATGCTTAGATACCTCAGAGCTTGACTGAAGTTCTGATTGGATTCATCTGAAAGGCTGGATGAACTGAGGTCATTGGGAATCACCAGCAATTCCTGAAAATATTCTGGAAGCAAATCTATGGAAACAGCATCAGGAGGCAGGGTACTGGGTCATTTCAGTGTCTTTGCAATGAATCTTGACAGAGCTATATCTTGGTGTCTCATTCTGCATTATATGAATCTTACAAGCAAAATTCTAGTGCTATAAAGAAAATCGTATGAATTGTGCCAAGTGCACAAATCAGTTTTGTTCTTTGTTTGAGCAGGTGAAAGACAGCTGTCTTTTTTATGAGTTAATTTGATCAATAAAGAATTGTAGTAAAGCTTCATCAGATCAAAGGCCTAAGTTTCTAATATCTGTCTGAGATACAGTTCTTCTTATCCCCTGACGTTCCCCCCACCCCCTTTGAGATCAAGTGTTCTGTTTGAGACAGTGTTCTTTCACCATGTCTGGCCTAAGTACTTACATGATATTAAAGGCTTAAGTTTATTAATTCATTCATACATACTTAGAAATATCTAAGCTATTTTATTTATTCCTTCCTTCTGTAGAGATTACTCTTTCCTTACACTGTATAATGGGAGGATGATTTATATAATATTAAAAATTGATTTTGCTGAATAGCAAAAGGAACCAGAACAACATTGATCATGGAATTGGTTGAGCAAAGGCTATTTCAATGTCCACATTTCTTTTTTTCCTTCTTTGATTCTTTCTTTCTTTCTTTGGTTTCTTTTCTTCTTTCTTTCTTTCTTTCTTTCTTTCTTCCTTTGTTGGTCTCTGTCTGTGTCTTTCTGTCTGTCTGATTGTCTGTCTGTCTCTCTGTCCCTCGTGTGTGTGTGTATCTTTCTGCTTGGAATTGAGAAGGGACTTGTTTACTAACTTGAGATGTAGGAGTGAAGACCATGGATATTTACACCCTCCCACACACACATACACAAATTTGTGAAGACAATCATCTTCCCAAACCTTTTTGAAGGTAGTAGGAGCACCAAGAGATGGCATTATGGATAACGAAATTCATTCTCTAATACATGATTGTGCATTTTGTCTTCCAGGAAGTAGTGGGAAATAGAAGCTAAAACCTAGCAAAGTTATAGCTACAAATATTTAAAGGTATGAAGTTTTGAATATTGAATATTAATTATAAAGTTTTTCGCTACTCCTTGTCACAAACTATTTCCTTTACATGATATAAACTTTAGGGACTTATCCTCATTTAATAAGTATTTGAGATGTCTCAGCAGGTAATGGTACTTTTAGCCAACCCAGATAATCTGAGTTTAAACCCTTGAGCCCACAGGAGAAGAGGAGAGAATTAAGTATCCCAAGTTGTCCTCTGACTTTTACCTGGATGCTGTTGTATATACATATGTACAAATAAACAAACAAAGAAAGAAAGTAATAAAAACATTTAGAGTTACAAAATGCAAGCAATCATTTTGCAAATACTAACCAGAGGACCTTATCTATATACTGTAGATAACTATCTTTTCACTGCCAGGGTGAGTGAATGGAAGGATGCTTACAAAATTTTCAATGTTTTCTAAAATAGGAGATAATCAGAAATGGTTGTGATAGACAAAAATATATACGTTGAATTTCAGAGGTTCATAGTGTATGAAATAACTAGTAGAATTTTGAGTCTAATACTTAAAAGTAAATTTGTAATTGTTTGTTTGGAACACATATTATTGCTGATGAATTACATGGAAGTATCATTTAAAACACAGTGAATATATTACAAAAAGTGAACTATGAACAAAAATACTTTGAAAGTAAACTGGAAGGAATCGAGAGATTCTCACTAGTAGTTTTATTGATAGTTTAGGGGGAATTCGGAATATTTGGCATAAGCTCACTCTTCTGCTGTTATGGAAACTATCCAGAAAAGAGCCAGGAATTCAGCCCTCATTTAGCTTGAATGGAACAACGGTGGTGGGGACATTTAGAAGAATATATTGTAGTGTTTTTGAACATCAATTTAAATTAAGAACTTTAGATGTTTCTAAAAGCCCTGTCTAGTAATTATTTCTATGTGTTAATATTCCTTATGCTACAAATGACTTGCCAAAAATTTATAGCTTAATCATGTAGAGTTAATAGTCTGCAGAAACATGCATTAAAGTGGATCAATGATCTCAGATACATTGCATGAAAGTTTGGTTGGCTCAATCTTAACTTTAATAGACTGAAAAGATGGTATATAAACTAGTCTTGGTTGTTTTGTGATTTTCAGTACTCTACACTGACAGCAAGTATTTGCTAGCAACCTACAATTAATAAATACTGTGTTTGTGTACTAGTAATATCAAAAGGAGTAAAATGATAGCCTTTGTCACATGTGTATAATGTCGGAAAAATAGCTGCATTTTAGAGTATAGTATGATATTTTCTATAATTTTGAGCAATTACCTCAAAGTAAATACAAGCTACCAAGATATCATAAGCAACATATGAGATATAAGAAACTATCTTCTAGCTAGACTGCTCATTGTTTTCACAAAACTTTAATTATAAGAAATAAAATACTTCAGTATTCAAGCCAGACATATGCTAGATCAGAATTTGTACATTTCTGGCAGCTATAAAACCATACATATTTCATAATTGTTTAGCTTCCTAACAACTGTGAAACTTAAGAACTAGCAGAAAAAGTGACATGCAGCTTTTACCAATGGCTATAAATAATGTATTATTTTCCTAGATTAGGAACTTTCAACGGAAGGTTAAATTTTGCTTCCTCTAAGAATTTCAGGTACAAGACTGCATGGCTTGAGTCTAGAATAGTCTGTGTAGTCCACATGTTAAAAGATTCAATTCTTGAAGTAAAGTAGACATCAGAGGTGGAAGGAGGGAGGGATCTGTGAGGGAGAGGGTATAGAGGTGGAAACAAGCATGAGAATCAGGCATGCGGGGGGGCAAGAAAGGGTTGGAAGAAAGAACAGAAATCAGTAGAGGCAGTCATATGTAGGACAGACTAGAGACTAGTGACAGGGGAGACTCTCAGAAGTCTATATGAGTGAATATAGCCAAGCTGCCTAGTTGTTGGAGATGTGGAGACTAGAGTAGCCACCTCTTGCCACCCTGCTGGACTTCCAGTGGACCGATGAGGAAACCAACCCACCCACAAAGCCGTCACGCCAAAATTTGTAATGCCTACGAGATGTTCGTGGACAAATGGAGCAGAGATTAAGGAATTAACCAACCAACGACTGGAACAACTTGAGATCTATCTCATGATATAAAGCCAACCTCTGACACTATTAATGAACTCTACTATGCTTGCAGTCAGAAGCCTAGCATAACTGTCGTCTGAGTGTCTTCATCTAACAGCCGACTAAAAACAAATGCAAAGACTAAGAGACTAAATTCAGGTGTCCTGTGGAATACTAGGGGGAAGGATTGAGGGAGGCAGAGGGATCAATAACAACACAAAAAGACATACAGAATCAACTAACATGTATGCATGTGGGTAGACAGAGACTTAACCACCAACAAAAAAGCATTCATGGGTTGGATCTAGGTCCCCTACAAATTTGTAGCAGGTATGCAGCTTGGTCTTAATTGTGGAATTAAGACCCGGAATTGGGAATTTCCAATTCCCGTAACAATTGGAAAATGGGATGTCTCTGACATTGTTACCTGCTATTGAACCCCTTTACCCTACCTAGACTGCCTTGTCTGGCTTCAGTGGGAGAGGATGTTCTTAGTTCTGCTGTGACTTTATATGACATGGCATGTTGGTAACAATGGGGGTTTGCCCCTTGTCTGAGGAAAGGAGTGTTTGGGAAAGGTATGAGATGGTGGGGCTGGAGCAAGAGGAAATGGGAGGCTTGATAATGATTTACAGTGAATAAATAAGGAGAACAAGAGCCACACAAGTGGCCAAATAAGGAAAAAAATCTTTAAACCAAATAAACATACAAATAAACAAAAGATATTTTGGGAAGATAGAAGGACTTTTAAGCAGTTAGTGGGAAGATTACAGTATCGACAGAGATGTTTTCTCAAAGATGGCTGTAGGGTTCTGGATGCTCCCCCCCTCTTGCATTTAATTTACAAAGTTAGGATTTGTACCCCTCAGGACACCTCTATATGATGATGATAAGACCAAAGAAAAAACACTAATGAATCATGCATGCCAATCTCAAAATAATCTACAAAGAATAATTGAAACTCTCCAATGGTTTGCCACAATATGGGAAAAGTGGCTAATTAGTGATGTTTCAGTATGCATTCAGTTAGCATATCTTCATCAGATACATTCATAACAGGAAAACCCAAACAATGACAAGTATCATATGCCACAAAGTGCTCATTTAATTAGCAAATAGTTTCATAGAAACTGTCAAATGGAAAACAATTATTTATTTTGCAGTCTGATGTATTTGCTTAAGAATCTTTAGAGTTAAAGACAATTTAAGACTAGAATAAACCTGTTTCTTATGTATGTTATACTTACAGATTCTCAGAAGTTTGCATACTATGACTTTTGAACTAAACAATTTTCTCATATATCTGAGTTGTCTGTCATTTCCCTGTTAAAGCACCAGAGACTCTCTGATGAAGAAAGGATATAGAAGGTGGATAGGAAATGACAAAATAAGGTGCTATGGAGGGGCTCAAACTTCAAGAGAAATCATAAACAGAGTGCAAAAGAGGATAACATAATAACAGGAGAAAAAGTGATGAGATAGAGAGATGTTTAGGGACCAGTCTGATGATTATACAACATACTTTTTGAATTTGCAAATTTTTACAGAGATAAAGGATCTCTGCAGGTGATCTCCAGTTTTTCTTCTGAACTTCTGAGGACTCCCTGTAGTTATGAAAACATGGTAAACAAGTTTCACACAAATTTATCTGTGACATGTTGGTATTTTACATTTGAGAGAAAACTTGAATCTGGTTATTATTATTTTCTTATTTTTCCTTGTAAAATAATATACATTCAGGAATGTTGTGTCATTTGTAGAACTATAATTAAAGACTTGCTAACAAAAATTACAAAAAATACTCTGAAACAAGTATGATATTTGTATTTTAAATGTCTAATTTCTAAATATGTGATGAACTACTTCAATAGATCATGACTTTTATCAAGCTAACTGGTCATTATGTTCAAGAAATAAAACAACTTTGAGAGTCCTTATTGATATCTTTGATATAACATGTTATATACAAATATTTATTTGCCTTACACATTTCTTAGGTGCTGTCATCTTTTCTTTCTATCACTTATCTGATATGAACCCTCCTCTTATTACATGAATATAGGCTTCTGCAGAGTGAAATATCTGTTCTCTCCTTGTGTAATGTCTTCAGAATACTGTGCATTCTCAATTAAACCTCAGTATATTATTATCTAATTTTAAGCATCTCCACATCGCTTTAAATTTTATACATATTTTTTATTCTTATCTATTCTCTAAAATTTATTCCATATTTGGTATATTCTAACACCAATACATAAAATTTAAATATATCAATAGAATAAAGAATATAGAGAAAAAATAGTCTTTCAACCCCAAAAACCTTAACTAGATCAGTTCCTCTTTTCTTTAATAAGTGACTTCCTCATCTATTATTGAAGCTCAGAGAAAATACAGCAAAATACACCTAGAAAAGCAAACAGAAGTGATGATTATTCTTTTCATGCCTCATGTTTGCAGGTGACAAAGACAGATACAGACCACAGGATACTTGATCAGCTCCTCTGACTTCAGAACATGAACTAGACAACTGAGCAGGTCAGTTGGTCTGATGAAAGCTACAGTAATTTGTCAAGTAAGGAAAAGTCAGAGGTGCCAGTTGTTAGCATTCTTTCTAGGCTCTGCCCCAGAGTTACAGGGCAACAGCCATGTATGCCTGGCTTACAATAAAAGGAATTATTCACCGCTGGCTCCCCCTCTTACTCATTAAGTTCTTATTCTCTCCCCCTTCTCTCTCTGACCTCATTCTCCCCCTCCATATGTTCCTGGCCCCCTACAGATCTCTCTCTCTCTCTCTCTCTCTCCAACTCCACTTCCCATGAGCACTTATATTAAACAAGGCTATGGTAATTTAATTGAAACTCTGTGTTATAGCAGGCATGATTAAAATAAAAATCTAACCTATTAATGTTTTAACACAGTATAATTTATTGAAATGTTCTTAAGTATAAAAGCTAAAAATATTTTCTACCGTGTTTGCAAAATGTAACTGAAATATGTGAGTTTAGTAATATAGTTCTGAAAAAAACATTAAAGAGGTGAAATTGGAAATGGAATTTATGGTATTTACTGTAAAAAGTATGCAGTAAAAATTTGCAAAGTACTCTAGAAGAGAGTATTGAATGTATAAGAATACCATAAGACCCCTCTCTTGATAAAACACTGCATGTAAAGGTGTGATTCTATGATTTCATTTCACTGAAGAAGGCCTAAAAGGGATATGGTGATCTATCTTTAAAGAGTAAGGACACAATGTATGAAGAGATGTCTCATCCATTTAAAACACAAATGGCTTTTTTAGAGGTCATAAGTTTGGTCCCCATGACTCACTTCTGGTAGCTCCAGCTCTACATGATGGCAGCTTGTACCTACATAATTTCAGCTTCAAGAGATATGATGTCTCTTTTACCTTGTGTAAGTTCCTGCATTAGCACAGACACAGATCCACACCAAAATAAAGGTAAAATCTAAAAGTAAAAGAAAAAGGAAACTAAGTCAATCATCAATGATAATGAACTAGATGGTGAGTAAGTAATAATTCTCATCTGTAGATTTTCTCCTAATAGAGAATATTTAGCCTAATTTTAAGGCAACTCTGGAGATTGGCTTTTAGTCAATGTAAGTTTTAATAAGCATGAAAAAGTTTTAATGGCTCAAATAAAATGCCCCTGTACAAAACTGGAAACAGTATCACACATTTTACTTTATTTCATAGTAAACATTTTGTAATACTGATTTTGGAGCAGCTATTCTTTTATTGATGGATTAGAAACCTTGAGACGAGAATGATATCTTTCCAAAGAACATTAATAGTACAGAATAATTTTATAGTAGTTATTTTTTAATAGGTGAGAATACCTGCCTGTATGAATATATACCATTTGCAGGTTTTATAACTCTAGGTATCAGATCCTTGGAACTGGAGTTGGCCATGGCTAGAAGCCACTATGTGGGTGCTAAGAATTGAACATGGTTTCTTTGCAAGAGCAACAAGTGCTGTTAAGCCTCTAAGCCAGCTTTCTATCTCCTAATTGGATAGAATAATTTAATAATAGATGAAATTAGTTTTCCAAAGTCTTAGAAATTTATCAGTACTTACACAGGAAATGTAAACTCCTTGCTAAGGAAGAGACAGAGGGGATAAAAGGTCTTTGGAAGGAAAGACAGACAAATAATTCAGCAATTTCTACAATAGAGCAGGTTGAATATGAGAAACCCTATGAAGGGGAGGTCTGTAGATTAGGAAACCAGAATTCTCATTGCCTGTTTACTGAGGAGAATCACTATAGATAGAGATTGGGAATAGGAACTGAAAGCTTCTTTTGTTTACTTGGGATAGGCTGCATCTTAGAGTGACAAATAGAGGAAATTCAGGTGAAGGAGAAATTACCCTATGTCTCACAATTACTGGGAGTCAGCAGAGTGGGAAATCATAAGAATCTAGAGAAACAAATTAATCTTCAAATGGCCATTACTATTGTTTCAGGAAATTATCATCATTTAAACTAAGTGGAGGAGATTTATCAAATGGTCTGTTCATGATCAACTAGGACAAAAGCCAAAGAACAAACCAT
>JADRCH010000073.1:13873522-13942658 GCA_019843965.1 Rhynchomys soricoides | reverse complement strand
GGAAAATGGGAGAAGTACTTGAAGATTTTATTTTATAGATTTTTTTTGAACTTTAAATGTAACAATTCTGAATAGACAACATTTATTAAATGAGACATATTGCATCGTCTGTGAACAACTCTGTTATTCTTCAGTACCATCTGACTCTGGATGTTCTCTATGGAATTTCTCCCTGCCTATGAAAGGGCTTTTCCTACATCCTCATCACTGTCTTAAAACGCTTGGATAATGAATGCTGCTCTGGCTACTCTTCCTATATCCCTATCATATATAGTATATCCTATATATTATACCAATGGGATAAATTTTAACATTAAAAACAACTATGAATTGATAAAATATAAAATCTGAAGCTACATTATTTACTGCAAACCCCCAAGTTTCAATTACCTTCATAAAAGTTCAAGCTACAACTTCCATTTTCTTCTTGAAGATTTCCTGAAAGTTTCATGGGGAAGAGGGGGCTTCATGAAACAACAAAGTTTTCTTGCTCCTCCTTTCTGAAGGTTTATCAACTATGAATATTTGAAATAGACATAGAAACCAAAATTAGCAGACACCTGGGGCTTGGATATGAAATGCATTATTTTTGTTTTGTTTTGATTTATTCTTTTGTTTTTGTTTTTTTTTTGTTTGTTTGTTTTGAGAGAGAGTCACTTTACATAGCTCTGAATATCCTGGAACTCACAGAGACCTGCTTGCCCTCATTTGCACCCTGATGACTGCCTCTGAAATGCATTTTTACAAGAGGCCACATATTTTTTTTACCCTCATATCTTTTGTTATTCCAGTTCCTCCACAGATACAGTCACAAACTAGAGAAGGTATACTTACTTGTAATAATGCTGAGAGTCAACTTGGAAAAACACATTGGAAACAAATCACAGGCCATGTCTGTGAAAAAAAAAAATTAGAATGAATAAATTGAGATGCGAGTACCTATCTTAAATATGATTGGTTGCATACCATAATCTGTGGTTCTCAATTCAATAGATAGATGAAACTGGGCACAGCATCAGTATTTTCCTTTCAGCTTCCAAACTGTGCATGTAATACGACAAATTCTCTCACACTTCTATCATCATGGCTTCTCCATGACAATGGACTAAATCTCTTCTTCAAAGGCAAAGCAAACTAAAACTTGGCTCCCTTACGTTGATTTTTCTCATGCAGTTTTTAATCCGACTGTTAATGTGTTATTAGTTGGGTCAAAACCTGATCCCTGCCAGGTCTAGTATGCCATTTATAATCTTTCCTTAATAGGCAAAATAAGAACAATTGATAATAAAAATAGACAAAGTAGCAATATCCCTACACTTATGTTTACACTTTTGACTGGACTTGCATTTAAGAAAGTGGTTCTCAAGCTCCTTATTGCTGCAACACTTTAATTCTTCATGTTGGGATCACCTCCAGTCATAAAATTATTTTTATTACTACCTCATAAGTTTGTTACTGTTAGGAATTGTAATGTGAATACATGACATGAAGGACATCTGATATACAAGCTCTGTGATAGAGTCATTCAACCCCTAAAGAGGGCAAGGCCCACAGTGTGAAAACTCCTGATTGAACCAGATGAATCATGAAATATTTTAGGAATTAGTACTTTTAATATAGCTTTGCCTTTTTTCCAGATGGCTGCGGGTCAGTCAACTATTGGTTGCCAGTGATGGAAAAATGAGATAGCTGAATATAAGATAAATTCAAATTCTGCAAGGGCAGTTACATTTATGCACACTTTTCTTATACTTCAGTCATGACGTGAAATGTTCCTGTGTCAGAAAAAATGGGTCATGTAGTTAGGGGTGAGGGTTAAAACACACTCAGTATTTGTAACTGTTTATAAGCAATGTTTATCTACAAACTTTTAGTTTTAATCTAAGGAGAGCTGGTTTAAGCAATGTCATATTGTATGAAACACATCTCACTATGGAGCACATGCTGACCTCAACTTTATAGTCTTACTGCTTCAAACTAATCAATGCTAGAAAAATAAGTAAGTACCAAAATGCTCAAGCATGTTTTTGATTTTGGTAACATTTCCCTTTCCTTTGACAAAAGTCCCTGATAGTTATTGACTGATGAATCTTGACTGTACCTCATCACTAGATGGAATATAAACTAATTCGATGGTACAAGCTAAACGCAAATAAAGGGGAGAGGTAAGTAGCAGATAACAAGGTATTAATATCAGTTAAAGTTATTACACCCCATTTTAGCCAAATGGCAGGTATAGAAAGAGTGTTATTTAGTCCAGTCCACCTACAAGTTTATTCATGTTTTTATACTGTTTTCCTAAGAGTTCTATCCTACCATCCCAAAAATATTGATGTTACTTTTTTCATTAACTGTACTTCTACAGAAATTTAACATATAACATTTATAAAAATTTATAAAATTATATCCAACAGAGAAAATAGCAAAAGAAAATTAGTTTAAAAAGTAAGTAGCTGTTTATTTTAATAACAAATGTACAATATCTTTTAACACAAGGCACTGCTTGAGGTTAGTTAATGTTACAGCATTCTTAATTACATATGCCTAAATACAGAACCATAAAACTGGAAATGGTTAACATATCTAATAGTTCTAGTTTGCAGTTGCCAGCTTTGTAAAATGTTTATTATAAATAACAAAAATGTAAGCCATTTGTTTCTTAATTATTTTATTTAAGATATTTCTATAGTACTTTGGGAAACATACGTTTAAACAGTAAAATAAATAGGAACTATAATCATCAGCTATTGTATTCTACTTTACATTATTTGTAAAGTTTTAACATTTGTAGTTGTTTAGTATTTATATCTATTTACCTTGTTTGAACCTAGTGCCCTCCGGGGCCAGGAAAGGGCATTAGATCTCCTAGAATTGGAGTTACAGATGGTTCTGAGCTACCATGTGAGTGCTGGGAATTGAAAGCAGGTTCTTTAGAATAGCAGCTAATGCACTTAACTGCTGATCCATACCCTGTCCACCTTTTAATTCCTTAAATAAACTAAACTTCTTAGCAAAAACAGGTAAGTCTTTGAGAAAAGTTTTATAATATTTAAAACTACTTTAATCTATAATGAAGCAGATAAATGTGTGTGTGTGTGTGTGTGTGTGTGTGTGTGTTGGTTATTTTATTTATTTACATATTTACATTTCAAATGTTATCCCCTTTCCCAGTTTCTCCTCTGCAAACCCCTATCGCATGCTCTCTCCCCCTGCTTCTAAGGGTGTTCCCCCACCCACCCACACACTTTAGCCTCAATGCCATAGATTTCTTCTACACTGGGGTCTGGAGTCTCCACAAGACCAAGGGCTTCCCCTACCACTGAGGCCAGAAACGGCAATCCTCTGCTACATATGCAGCTGGAGCCATGGGTCCCTCCATTTGTACTCTCAGGTTGGTGGTTTACTATCTGGGAGCTCTGGAAGGTCTGCTTGGTTGATATTGTTGTTTTTCCTATGGGTTGCAAACCTCTTCAGCTTCTTCAGTCCTTTCTCTAACTCCTCCATTGGGTACCCTATGCTCAATCCAATGGTTGGCTGTGAGCATTCTTCTTAAAGTCCTCTATCATAATCATGAGGTGTGGTTTTACATTAGAGTCTTGCCTTTCAGGTGTTTTGGGGTATCCAGGGCTTGCTGTGGTGGGAGAACTGGGTTCTGATGTTGCTTAGTAGCATTGGTTTCTGTTGCTTATGTTCTTGTGCTTGCCTATCATCATCTCATTATCTCTGGTGTTAGCTTTCCTTGCGATCTCTAATTGGAGTTTGTCCCTCCTGTGAGCCTGTGAACCTGTGAGCCTGTGAGCCTGTAAGTCTGTGAGCCTTGAGCTTGTGTATGTCAACACTCTAGAGGACAAGTTTTCTCTGGGTGAGATTGGCATGCAGAGGGCTGTGGCACAGGGTCAGCTCCCGGAACAGATGGAAACCAGATGGAGCAGTCCCTGGCTGCTCTCTATTTCCTGGGTTCACTGGGCCCCAGTGGGTCCCACATGGGCCAGGTATTAGGGTGGATCTTCCAGTCTCATATGTGACCTGGGGTGTTTCTACCCTCCTGGGGGTCAGATTTTCTCTGCCTGTGTATGTATGTATTAAAATAAGGATAAAACATTTGCCTAAATTTTTGAGGCTGACAACAGCAGGAAAGACTGCATAGGTGAATGTGGAGGACCTATAAAATCTACTGGCCACAGGAGTAATACCTCATGTCTCCAGGTATCTAAAGTAGTCAAGGTTACAAAAAATAGGGTGTATACTTGTAGCTACCTCATCCTGAAGCAAGAGGCAATTGGGTATAGTTTGATAATCAGTATCAAGTTCCATTAGTAAATGATGAATAAATTGAGTCAGGGAGGAGCTATAGTAGCTGAACTTTGCTGAGAGACGAATTCTAGAGGCTTAGGGTGCAACATTGAACCAACAGTTCAATAGATATTCATTAGATTGTATGTTAAATGTTCTATGGTCAAAAAATATAAGTCAAATCAAACAAGCCATGTACATATGAGTACAAGAAGACTTCACTATTTTCAATTTGACAAAGACTTCTGCATTAGTTCCAATTTTCAAGTACCACTTTCCAGATAGTATGCAACCTATTTATCTTTTATTTTAGAATGCATTTATGCATGTATCAAAGCACAATGGAATATTCAGTGATGGAGTTCCAAACTATCCTTTGGCTTGCCAAAGTTGAATATCTTTCCACCGTCTCAAATTTGATTTTTGTTTTTCAAAGTAAAATGAAAACTGTTATTCATCCAATGTATATTGAATATTATCCAGTTATAGAGACAAAGTACTAAATCTCAAAGAAAGTTTTCCTCACTTTAACAAGCAGTCCAGCACCAGATGAATATTGACCCATGATACAGACACCATGAGCCTAGTAAATAATGGTCCATGATGTCTTACGAGTGACCATTCTGAAAACAAAACAAAACAACAGCTCATGCTGAAACATTGCCTGCTTTAAAAGGTAAATACATATAAACCTCCAACCAGATTTCTATTCCACACCAGAAATACAATTAATGTATTACTTCTACTCTCTTTCAGTAGCACAAAGCTTTCCTGGGAGATTATCCACTGCTTCCAGTAAATATTTTGTCTTTGTTAAATTATTTTCTTCCCTGGTCACTGGCTTTTCTTTTGTCATATTGAACAGTACCATGTATAACTTGTTATGATTATTGTAACCCTTGTATATAATCTTAGAGGAAAAAAAAGACAGGGAAAATATGTTAAGCAAACAGATTTGGGTTAAGATAGGAAAACAGAAACACAGTATGGCAGGAAATAGAGATACCACACACACACACACACACACACACACAAAGAGAGAGAGAGAGAGAGAGAGAGAGAGAGAGAGAGAGAGAGAGAGAGTGTTAAGATTACCTTGTTACTCAGTTGACTGACAAGCAAAGACTGGATATTGTCCCCCCTCTAGACTACAAACAACAAACAGAATATTTATGCAGAAAGCCTGTGCTGTATAAATGTGGAAGATGTGAGTGCTATGAAAATGACCCATAAAGAGTGACAGTATCTTGCTTAATATTTTACTCTGCTTTTTGAAAGTGCTTCCGTGCATACTCTCACCCTTGCCCTCTCTGTCTCCTCTATATGTCCCTGTATTTCTGTGTCTGAGATTCTCTCTCTCTCTCCCTCCCTCCCTCCTTTACTTCCCCTCTCTCCTGTGTGTGTGTGTGTGTGTGTGTGTGTGTGTGTGTGTGTGTGTGACCTTACTGTTAATCTTTGGTTCAATTCCTAGTTTTGGGAAACAATTTAAAAGATATAGGGAGTGCTTCCCCAACTCAGATCTGAACTTATAGTATTTAAGCAGTCCATGAGGAAGGAAACACAAAGTGCTTTTGAATTTTTCTCTTACTTCACAAGGACATCTTTCTCTCCAACTCTTTGTTAGCTAAATATACTGAGTGAAGAACTGTGATGCATTGCCAGGCTAATGCTGATCCACAGATTTTCAGCACTGAGTTTAGGACATATTGTGTCCCGGTGAAGAATTGTGTAGCAGGAATAAAAGGTTCCATGGCCCCAGAGGTGGCTACCCAAAAAAAGAAGAACATTCCCACATGGATTCTCAGGGTACACCATGCATAATCCTTAGTGCACCATCAGACTCATGAACTTTTCCATGCCTTTGCCATTTGTTTGCTTACCTTAATCTTCTGTTTATCTTAGAACCCTAGGAGAATAATGGAACTCAAAGGATCATTGAGGCCTCTGTGTTGGTCATTGTCAATCCCACTGTCATCAGCAGGGTCCTTACTGGGCTCCACTATTTTCCAGCACTGATTTATTTGCTTCTACTCCACTAGACCCTCATCATTCTAAATTAATCACCATTAATTTGTTATAAAAAGACTTAATGTCAAAGGAATGCAAAAATAATTTTTTAAAAAAAATTTTTTTCTTAAGCATGAAATACAATGAAAGCCCCCTTCACTACTAGCATATTTAATCTGAATTGTTTTAGACAAAATGAAACAAGCAAGCACAAAAACCAAAACCAAACCAAACCAAAACAAAACCCTATATTATTCACCGAGGTGTGTCAGAATTGCCTTTTAATACGTTTATTTTTTTAAATATAATATACTACATTATATTTCTCCTCTCTTTCGTTCCTCAAACCCCTCCCATATTCCACCTTTTAAAAAATTAATGTCATCTATCTATCTATCTACTTACCTACCTATCATCTCTATCTTCTATCTATTTATTCTTGTATACTCCTAAAAATAACCTTCTTACTCATGTGATGTGTGTTTTTCAAGGCTGACCATTTAGTTTGAATAACCAGTTGATATATTCTTTGCTGAGGAAATCTATTTATCCCACTCTTAGCATCTCTATTTGACTGTAGTTTTTTGTGTAGTATTGAGACTTAATAGATTTCTGTTTATGTTGGCATTTATATTGGTCTCATCTTTGTTCAGCTAGTGTTTAGACAGTCATGTTGTTAAAATTTTATGGGTATAGTTTCTGACATTATTAGGAAACTCAGTCACGAAAATCTCTTATCTTCTGACAATCTTTCTGCCCCCTTTTCTTCAATATTAACTGAGTCTTAGGTGCATGAATCTTTCTGTAGATGTATCCATTTGGACATGGCTCCACAATTGTGCATTTTTTGTGTGTGTTGTGGTTTTCTGTAATAGTGTCCATCTCTTGAAAAGAGAACTGTCCTTGATGATAGTTGAGGAATATAGTTGTTTGGGAATATAAGGATGGATCCTTATAGATAATTAGCTTGTAGTTGGGAATCATGGTGGTATAGTAAAATGGTGTAGTAGGTTCTCCTCCAACATCTTTGACTTACCCAGCACTGAGTAGTTGCTTAGGTTTCCAGTACAAGGCATGATTTACCTTTTGTTAAGTGGGTATTATAGGATTTTTAAGAGAACATCTTGTTGATTAATCTTATTCAACTGAGTAAAAAGAGAAATAACTTAGGAGAATCTTATAGTAGGGACTCAGTCTTAGTGAAAAGAAAATCAGATGATTGGTTAAAACTATGACGAGTGTAAACGTAATCTACATTTGGCTTACAATGGAAACCAACCAGTGCTTTGGACTTCTCAGAGTCTTATCTCAGAGATGCCCATGGAAATGTGGGAATGAGAAGATGAGAAGAAGGGTACACTACAGGCCTGTTTTTTTTCTTTAAATTTAAGAATACACAAGATCAAATTTCCTCTTGATTTAAGAGACACTTATACTTGTCTCTACAATTAGTGTCCCATGGACCACATGCTATGATACTGACTTAAGAGTTAAAATAAGGGGGCTGAAAAAACAGCTCAGACATTTAAGAGAACATCTTGTTGAGTGACCTTACTCAATGGAGCAAAATGAGAAAGAAACAGCTTTCATGATTGATCAGAGAATTTCATGATTCTTGCAGAGAACCTGATTCCTGTTTCCCAGGAATTTGTTCCCAGTTCCACATAAGGTATCTCACAATTACCTGTCATTCTAGTTCCAGTGTTGAATGGAATACCCTCTTCTGGTCTGTGTGACCATCTGTATGCACTTGTTGCACAAACATGCAATTGCATGTTTGGGGCAAGTGGAATTATGTCACCAGGCAGAAAAACTGGTAATGTTGAACAGATTAAGAAATCCCAGGAATTCTCATAGCTGAGAATGGTAGGCATTTGAATCTGCTTCTGACCAGATACCTGTCCTCGAGCATGTGACCATGAAACCCTGGTAAGAAGACCACACTATGGCACCTGGTTACTTAGCATAGATCTCAGAATTCACCATGCAAAGAAGTATCTAGATAATCAATCTTGATGGTTTAGCAAATAAGGTTCCCTTCCTGGACATTCCCTTTTGTAAAAGGTATTTAACCTCTGGCTTACTGTGAGTAAGTTATATTTATCTATTTTCCATGATGAATAAACAGTTTGGATAAGCAAGAACTGTCTCTCTCATCAAGAGCTGCAATCTCTGGCAGAAGGTCTATCCATTCACCTGACACTCACATTGAGTTAAGCCGAATTCCCCTGCCCTGGGTTCATTGCAGGCCTGCAAACCCATTCCCAATTCTTTGTGGTTCCCAGTGGTGTTTTGAATGTCCAGGAGTTTGGGAACCAAAAACTTGGCTCCAGCCTGTGCCACTGCTCACCTAGGGAGATACGAACTGTGGCCCTCATCTTGGGCTGCATTCCAACTCCCTGAATGGTGTGTTGGCATGTTCCATGGACCCAATACCTCTTGGTGTTGAGGAATGGAATGTAGTCTTAGCACCCCTGTGTTTCATCTGCCCAAGCAGCATTCACACAAAGCAGCAGCATGGTAAAATACAAACCCATATCTTGACCCCAACATAAGGCTACCCAGCTGACACATAACATAGCTGGCAACCCAAGACAAAGGTCACATTATAACTCAGGATTAAAGAAATACCATGCTTAGCTCCTGGCCCCTGGCTCACTGGTATTTTGGCACTGACCCTAAAGACCCAGGCCTTCCCAATCTGAAGACAGACACTCTGTCTTCTTTCTACTTTTGTTTTTGGGTGGAGCTATTGAACTGACCGTGTCTAAATCCAGAAAGTCCATCTGACCATTAATAAAGACTACAATCCCTGTTCCTGCCCCTGCCCTGCTGATAAGGTACACCAAGCCCCTATACTTCTTATCTGTCTGCTCTACTTTTAAGGTTTACAAACACCCACTCCTGCTGTCTAACAATACCAGCCAAGAAAACACAAATGAGAAAAAAAAGACTGACCTGCTAAAGCAAATGGCCAACAGCCATGGATGGCAGAATAAGTGCCTCCCTATCCACTAGGAGAAGAGAGCTTGGCAAATCAAACATAATAGGTGAAATCTTGCTGCTAAGAATTCAAAAAATCAGGGGGAACTGAGGCCCTTAGGCCTGAGGGTGTTAGATCCCCCAGTATAGAGAATTCCAAAGAGTGATGATGAGAGTGGGTAAGTGGGGGAATACCCCCATAGTGGCAGGGGGAGGGATGAGGGAATGGGGAGGTTCCAAAGGGGAGATCTGGAAAGGGGGAAACATTTGAAATGTAAAGAAAGTATGAAAAAAAATGAAAAAAAAACTTAAAAAAAAAGAAATCAAAAAATCATATCTGAAACCCTTAAGCTAAAAATCCATGCTCCTTTGTTTAACTGTTTATTCTTGTCCCTAACAGAAATACCTGAAACAATGTTCATGCCTTTTAACCCAAATTTTTCATACTTCTTTGTTTAAATGGTTATTTTTTCTCCCTAACAGGAATATCTGAAACAATGTTCATGCATTTTATACCAAAATTGTTCTAGCTTTTTAAAATTTGTTTAAAACTTCCTTTCAACTTCAAAAATCTTATTTAATCTACCCCAAGTCAAACCAACTATGTTAATAACCATTGTTTAGTCTTTAATAAAATAATACTATCAACTAAAGCCAGTTTCCTTTTACAGACAAGCTGTTACTGCCTATCCCAGATACATAATTTTCATGGAATTTTCCTCTCAACTATCTAAAGCAGATAAATTTCCAACTTTTTCATCTGCTTTATTTAATACAACACAGATAATTACCCATATAAAAGATTCCCTCTAGGACTAAAATTCTTTGAACAAGTTTGCCTTTTCTCTAGGACCATAACAGCAGACCACCAATGGGCTCCCAATGAAACTGTTATAGGCTTAACAGATACATCAGTCCCCACCCCTGTGAAGGTATCTCTGAGCTGGGATTCTGCTCCCCTGTTAAGCTTATTCTACAGGTTAGCTGTATAAAAGTAAGAAAGACAACACTTCTGCTATAGGCCAGACAGAGATTGAGCAGCCATCTCCTTGGACCTACTTTGGTCATGAAGCTGCCCTTGTCCAGACACTTTATCTGACTAGAGATTTTCCAGACAGTCACTGAGATTCACAGATGAAAGCCTAGTCCTTTCAGTGACAGATGAACACTCTTGCTACATATGTGCTGAGAGGCCTGGGTTCAGCCCTTGTAGGGTGTTTGGTTGGTGGTTCAGTCTCTGAAAACCCCAAGGGTCAAGGTTAGTAGACTGTGTTAGAATTCTTGTGGAGTTCCTGTACCCTTTTGGCTTGCAATCCTTTCTCCTTGTTCCATAAGTGTCTGTCGCCAAGCTTCATCCATTGTTTGGTTGTGGGTGTCTGTATCTGTCTGTGTTAGCTGCTGGGTGGAGCCTCTCAGAGAACATCCATGTTCCTGTCTGTAAGCATAAGAAAATATCCATAGTGTCAGGGATTGGTGATTACCCATGGGATGGGTGTAAATGTTGGGCTGGTTATTGCTTGGCCATTCTCTCAGACTCTGATTCATCCTCTGTGCCTGCATTTCTTGAAGATAGAATAAATTTTAGGTTGAAAGTTTTGTGGATGTGTTGGTGTCCAATCACATTCTTAACCAGGCCATATTCTGCTTTGCTTCAAAGATCAGTTTATTCAGGGAAATATGGGCATAGATATGTTTGGAACTTTCTAAGTGGACTTTCTACAATTATATATGTAGCATAATATTTTTATTTCAGGTATCTGTTTCTTTTTCTTGTTAATATTTATTTTTGAAATTTTAGTGGATGTATATAAACTA
The DNA here is from genome assembly GCA_019843965.1 of Rhynchomys soricoides. NCBI lineage: Eukaryota > Metazoa > Chordata > Mammalia > Rodentia > Muridae > Rhynchomys > Rhynchomys soricoides. The sequence continues at coordinate 13,931,561 of JADRCH010000073.1, read as the reverse complement.
CCCTGTTAAATCATTGGCTGTTGACAGATTCTAGGAGACTAAAAGTTACTGTTTTTAGTTATGTACTCCCTAGCAAACCCGAGAAGCCAATGGCTAGCTTTGCTGGGTGCTGGTTTAATAAGAATGGCTCTCATAGACTCAGAAATATGGATGTTCAGTCATTAGGAAAGGGTACTCTTTGAAATATTAATAGGTGAGGCCTTATCCAAGGAAGTGTGTTAATGGGTGTGGGCTTTGATGTTTCAAAAGCATAAGCCAGGCTTCAGTGGCTCTCTTCCTTCCTATTGCCCTCAGATCTGGATACATAGATCTCAGTTAACATGTCTGTCTGTGTACTGCAATGCTCCACACAACCCAATGAGCTTAATGGACTAAATCTCTGAAACGGGGTCATCTATAGTTCAGGATAACCTCAAAATCACTGTACTTCTGCCTTAGGTTCCTGAATGTTAGCTTATAAGCAAGCCAACAACATATCCATCTCTTCTACACTTGCTTTGGTATACTTTCAGAGAAATTCCAAGCTACTCTATGCATGGAGAAAGGATAGAGTTTGAGAAATCAGTAAGTTAGAAGGTAGATGACAGATAAATAGTCCATCTGTTCCTGTTGTGTCCTTGAATAAAGTAAGCCATATTCACAGTTTAGTTACCATTTAAGCAAGGGAACATAATGTTATATATCACAATTACATTTATGACAAGCACAAACGTATAAGCATGGGTTGAAAGATTGTTAATGATGAGTACCACTTTCATGATAATTGTTCCCTGATTGTATCCGGAACTGCTGTCTATTGAAGTTCATCTTGGGATGATAATTGTCCACCTGGTCCTTTTGGCTACATCAGTGGGAGATTGGATAGGTGCAAGTATTCTGATAAAAAAAACAACACTGTAGTTAGTAGATAAGAAATTAATGGTATTTAAATGTTAATTATCTCATAGCAATTATTCTGACAGCTATATACTTAAAATCAGTGTATCAGCATGAGTAGATTTAATATGATCAATAAGAAGTTGTAATCTGGAAAAACGTTAATCAAACTACAACTAGAAATTTATTATTCATTATTCTCTTTCATACTCACTGAAATATTCATGCGAACAGAAAGAGATGTTGAAACCACCATATCTAATCATAAGTAATCCAACAAATTACTGGTTTGTTTTCATGGTTTTCTAGTTTTCCTTTCTATTCTATAATAAGCACCATCAGCAAAAGTAACTTAAGAAACAAAAGATTTATTTCAGCTTACACTACCAGGTCACAGTGTGTTTTAGGGTAGAAACTTGAAGAAGAAAAAACAAACAAATAGACAAAAACCAAACCAAAACAAACAAACAAAAAAATCAAAACAAAACATGGCACACTTACTTGCTCTCCCTGGCTTGTTAAGTTAACTCGAGTACACAGATTAGATCCACTTTCTTTAGAATAATACACAGTGGACACTGGTCTTCTACATCTATTAGCTATTAAGAAAACCCCTCACAGACACAGAAACAGGCAAATTTGATTTAGGAAATTCTTCAGCTGAAGTCTTATTTTCACAGATAATTCTGTTTATGTGAAGTTGACAGAAGAAACTAACTGTGACACACTGATAATGGCTTATACATGGGCTTCAGGCAACACTCAAAGAGCATGTGGAGTGTAGAAATTTGACTAACTTACACTAAAGAAACTGTCAGCATATGCTGAGCAATATAATGAAGGCATGATCTAACTTAATTCCCTCAGTAGCAGTTGAGGATCTAATAGCAAAGAAAGGACAAGGAACTCACAGTCATTTCACAGTTAAGTGATAGGAGTAGAAACTAAACCCAGGACTTACCATAACAGGGATCAGATGTAAATAGGGGACTGTCCTTAGCACAACTGACTTCATGATGAAAGTACCATTCAGACCACAAACTCAGCATGCAGATACTACCAATAGGCAAAACTAAACACAGGCCTAATCATAGTTTTGAGGAGTTCTCTACATTGGACAAACCTTGACATTTGACCTCTGCAGTTCCATTTCTAGGCAACTGTTCATGTTCACTGATATATGTCAGCCCAGAACAGAATTTGTATGCTTAGATCTCACCACGAGAAAGGTTCAGTGCTACACTGAGATCCTGAATACAAGCAGAGTATTCACTTGATGGCTAATAAAGATTTTGTATTGGCTTAAATCCATGTATAAGGACTCTTCTCTTTTGGCTGTATAGCAACAGTGTTAACTGCATTAGAAATTTGTGGGGTGAAAGGCTTTGGCTTGCTGAGACTTGGCTAACCCTGCCCTTGTGGTCAGGAAGAGTGTTGGTTCCCATGAGAACTGTTTGCCAAATTCCTGACTCCCTGCAGGCTGTTTTGCTCAAGTGGGCTAAGAACCTTGAGACCAAGACTTTCCCTTAGATAGCATTGCTGGCTTCCTGTTGTTTTGCTTAACCTTGTGTAAATGACTACATAAGAGCTCTGGAAATAAACAGCTTTGGCATTTGGCTTCCAAATGATCTTTTTAATGAGTCTTTTCAATCTGCAGGCCCTCATCCAGACTAGTTCTAGTTAGTTTCCTACGCAGGCGTAGGTGACAAAATTAACTCAGACACAAGAATTTTGCCCACCAAAAAATTCTGATGTTAACATCTTAGCAAAAATGCAGAAGCTAAATATTTTACTTAGGATTTCTTTCTTTTATTATTAATCATTTTACTCGTTTATATTTCAAATGATATCCCCCTTCCCAGTTACCCCTCCACCACTCCCTATCCTATCCCCCCCTTTTCCCCTCCCCTTTGCCTCTATGAGGGTGCTCCTCCTCCAATTCACCTACTTCTGCCTTACCCCTCTAGCATTCCCCTCCATGCTGGGGCATGCGAAGACTACCAACTGTATGTTCTTGCTGCAAAAGCTTTGGATACCTCCCTTTCCACACTAGACTTTAACGTGCTTCAAATGTGACGCAAAATATAATCTTCTTGCTTCAAGTTAATTTCTATTGACAACAAGAAAAGCAACTAATGTAGGTTGTATTGTTTATTGTTTCTACAGTCAAGAAGTAGTTATTTGATAATTAAAAAAAATAACTGAGCAGTGGTGAAGCAAGTCTTTATGCCCAGCACTTTGAAAGCAGAGGCAGGCAAACATCTGAGTTTGAGGCCAGCCTGGTTTGTAGAGCAAGTTCCAGAACCACCAGTACTACACAGGGAAACGCTGTCTCTAAAATAAACAAACACACAAACACACACTCCCTATGAAATACCTAGAAAATTGAAAGAAGGTTATGAGGAGATAGTAGAACAAGTGAAAATGGCTAAAGTAGTAGAACCTAAGCTTCAGCGCCCAGAAGTCCAGCCTGAGAGCAAGTGTGTGGTAGCTGCTTATTTATCTTCAGCCAGCTATGAGCAGTAGTATTACCACATCAGGAGGCTCACATGAGCCTTGGTGTCCCTGGGTTTTGCCTGGGTCAGCTATGTAGGCATACTGTACCAGTGTGATTGATTTGTTCCAACTCCTAGATAGAACAAATGTAGATCATACACAGCCAGTAATACTGTAAATTACCCAGACAAGATGCTGGAGGACGGCCCAAATCTTTAGTCTTGGGGAAAGTCTTTAATCATACATAACTTTAAAATGGGTGAATTGTAAAAGATAGTCATGAGCCAGTCATAAAACCAAATCGGTTTTTGGAAACTTTAGGCTTCAGAAACACAGGTCCCTTATGTAACCCTCCCTATACATTGGAAAACCCAAACTGGCATGTTGTTGGTATTGCATTAGCTCACCAGATGACACATATGTCCAAAATTATAAATAAAAATATCAGGTTATTTCCTACTTCTGCACTGCTATTTAGCATTTCTCATGAGCGGTATCTTCTGTGAATTATTGAAGGCACATAGAAATAATGCATGATAAAAGGCACCACAAAGGGTTTAATGTGATCAGTATTAACAACGGCTTGCCCTAACAGAGTACACTGCAGAGAATCTGAGTACAAAAATAAAAAGCAAATTGTATACAATATTCTACCTCAGAATGCCACACCTTTCAGAAATCTGAATTTTTTTCATAAATACTTTTAAGTGTGAAAGAAATGAAAGCATTGTGCTGGTGATAACTTCTAAATACTTTACTTAGACTTATGATTCTGAGATTTAAATTTACTACTTGAATCCTACAGTCTTCAGTCTTTTACATTACATGATTCCTTATCAAACTTCACTATGCATGATTATAGGCATTTTTGACACATTAAGATCTGTGAAAGAATTTCTTAAATGACTTTCATACTTTCAGATTTCTTATAGAAATCCGATGACAATAAAATTTGAAATATCCATATTTATATCAAAATTATTATTAATATTGTCTGCAGAATGTTGTCCTGCCCATAATTAAACTGTCATAAACTTAGAACAAGCAATATATAAAATACATAATTTCATATGAAAACAAGAAGTAGGTTTTTAAAGGCAACTTGAATTACAATACAAAATCTTCAAGGTAGAGCAGAGCCTTTAATAATTTAAACTTTCATAAATCTTTACTGTCCTACTCTAGTAGTGATTGTATAAGAAATATTTACCTATCTATGTATATAAGCATGCACATGAATATGTTTATGTGTAAGTATATATAAGAATGTATTTATTGAAGTATTGTTAGGGACAGGAATGATGACTCAGAAGTTAGGAGCAGTGACTGCTCTTCAGTGGGACCCTGGTTTTGGCTCCCCTGTACCTACATAATAACTCACAATTACTTTTAACTCCAGTTCCAAGGGAAGAAATACTCTTTTCTAGCTGCTCAGGCATTATGTGAACATGATGCAAAGACATACACACAAGGAAAACACATATACATATAAAATAAGGTGAGAAAATATTGGTGATATTGTTCTACAAAATATGTTTAGTCTGAATTGCTTTAAATATTACCCAAAAGTGAATTTTGTTTTCAAAATTATGTAGTTAGTAAATTAAACTTATTATATAAATCTTTCTGTTTGTTTATATATATTCATAAACTACTGAACATTTATTGAGTAGAATAAATAGTATGGGTCAATATTTAATCCTTGGAAACTGAAATTTATAAATACTTGCTTTCTTTAAAAACAACTTCACAACTTTGGATCAAACATAAATCTTAGCATAATTCATGCCCACTGTTCTCTTTAACAAATGATGAGGTGTTCAATTAACCAAAGACTTAAGAGATAGAACCTGTAGAGACTACCTCCAGTAGATAGGCCCACTGGTTGAGGGATGGGGTCACACACACATCCCAAAGCTTTTAACCCAGAAATATTCCTGTCCAAAGAAAGACAAGGATAAAAAATGAAGGAAAGCCATCTGGGGACCACCAGATCTAGGGTCCTTCCTGTCTGCAGACACTAAACTCCGACACTATTTCTGTTGTCGAGTGGTACTTGCTGACTTGAACCTTATATGGTTGTTCCTTGGGAGTTTCTGCTTGCAACTGAACAATGCAGATGTTGATGCTTGGAGCTAACCATCAGATAGAGCTCAGGGAACCTGATGGGGCAGTCGGGGGAAGGACTGGAGGAGCAGAGGGGAATTGCAACCCCACAGGAAGGACAATGTCAGCTTGCCAGATCACCCAGTGCTTCCAGAGACTAGACCACTAACCAAGGAGTATACAGGGAGGAATCCATGTTTCCAGAAACATAGCTAGCATAAGATGGCCTGGTCTGATATAAATGGGAGGGGAGGCCCTTGGTTCTGTGGAGGTTTGATGCCCCAGCATAATGAGATACTGGAGGGGTGGGGCAGGAAAGGGGGGGGACACATTATAGAGGCAAAAGGTAGGGGATAGAGGCAGATGTGGGATGTGTTGTTTGTGGAGAGGTAACCAAGAAGTAAATCATTTTAGATGTAAATGAATGAAATGATTAATAAAAAAATAGAAATTAAAGAAATGATAAGATGGTCAATTAACTAAAGAGTTAAAAAGAAATAGTCCACTATCTCCATCAATATTCAACATTTACTTTTGTTCAGTGACAGCTTCGTGTCAAACTCTGGAAGAGTTATTGTGAATGGTTAGGTAGGAACAATGCTCAGCTGAACAGCTTCAGCATCTAGTAAATATTCCTCTGATGCTCAGTATGCTGCTTATATATTTACCTGTAATATAAACTGTAGAATAAGCTGTTATCATCTCAAACACAATGACACATGCTTATAATCACAGCTACTCATGAAGCTGAAGTAGGAAAATCACAAAATCAGTCTGGGTTATGGGTAAGGTCAAGTCAAGCTTAAGGTACATAGCAAGAATCAGTCCCAATTGCAGATAAAATTAAAGTGCACTTGAAATGTGACTCAGTGGTAAAGTATTTTTCAGTCTTGGATGAAGAGTTCACGTACTATGGGGGAAATATAAGAAAAGGCCAATGGAGCCAGGCATTGGTGGCACACACCTTTAATCCCAGCACATGAGAGGCAGAGACAGGCGGATTTCTGGCTCGAGGTCAGCCTGGTCTACAGAGTGAGTTCCAGGACAGCCAGGGCTATACAGAGAAACTCTGTCTCAAAAAACCAAAAAAAAAAAAAAAAAAAACAACAACAACAACAACAAAAAAAAAACCAAAAACCAAAAAACCAAACAAAAAACCAAAAAAACAAAGGCCAATGGAATAAATATCAAGAACACACACACACACACACACACACACACACACACACACATATGTGAAATTTTCAGGTGCTTAGCTGCAAGCATGCAATATTATATATATATCTTCTTCTGCTTGATATATCCAGAGATTATTAAAATATTACCTCAAGGTAAAAGCTAATGATTTTCAAATAGTGGTAGTTAACATGAAACAGAATACAAGAATAAAATAGCATATTTAATTATCTATTTCACTCCTAATTATAAAATTTTATATATACTTTTAGCCATGAGGTTTTCTACCCAGCCTTCTTGTTCCCAGAATAACAAATCTGAGCCTTAATTATTTATAAGTAAATCAGTTTTGACTTCTTTTCCAACTAGCACATAATTTATATAACACAATTTATTCTAGTGTAGATATGCTACATGGCTAATTACCTCACCTCAGTTCCATGGGTTCATTTCCTTCAAACCCAGTATGAAATGTCATACCTGTCTAATTCTCAGAGTTTCTGTCTCTATACTGGAAATTCCAACTTCTATTTCCTGCTTTGCATTAATAGTCCATCAGCTCTTTACTGACAGGTGATGTTTCCATACAGTACAAAAAGATTCTATATTTCCTCTTTTGATTCCAGTAAAATGTACATTCACTATTAGCAATAAACTTTATACAATAAGGACAATTATGAAAACTATCAGTTAAGTATTACATTATATTCCCAATGTCCAGTTCATATCTATTTGGCAACTTTGGAATTAGTATTCTATGATCTATCCTATCTTGGTGAATTTAGAGTTCTGTATTTCAATCATTTTCATTAAAACTGTAATTACAAACCTAAGAATATCTTCTTAGAACTAAAAACATTTTCTCATATTCTAAACAATTTAAGCTTAAATGTGTAACCACAAACATCCAGTCTTCATCCCCATCAGAGACTGAGAAGGAATAAATTTTACCTGAGAATGCAGGGAGTATAGAACAAGCAGCTTCCAAAACTATAGACATGACAAACATGCAGCCTGCCAAAACAGTCACCCAACATTTCTCTGCCTCACAGGAGCATCCATCTTGGGTGTTCTGGCCCAGAATATCTGACAGGCATTTTTAAAGCAAGAATATTGAAAGACTTGCCTACTTTGTCCTTTTAAAGCTTGGCATTAACTTCCCTGCATCCTGTTTGGCAACATCTAGGACTGCATACTGTTAGTTGAAGCAAGGGTAATGGGTAATATTTTTTGCTCAGTTACAGTTTAGGTACATTTGAAGCAAACTCCATATAGAGGTCTGTTGATGTTCATCATCTTCTTTAAAGTGAAATGTGGTGCCAAGAGCTGACATGTCACCGTTATGAAAAGCCTTTTGTTAATGAAAGATAATTATATGCCATGTGCTCTAGATCTCAGAGGTTTATCAAGACCACTTATCAATCTATAGTACATCTATGCTTGTTCCTGGGTATCTGCTACCTGTTTAACTTAAAAAATATCTATGAGAAGCTAAATGAAGCTTGTTTCTGTAATTAACTAAACTAGTATCTAACATTACAAGTTTGATTGATTAATTATTAAATTTCCTAAATCATTAAATTTATCCTAAACACTGTGCAAAAGCAGCTTTCAAACATACTAGAACTTACATTTATATTTTTAAGAATTACATAGGTATAATACCTTAAACCAGAGTTGAAATGTGCATATTATACATAGATATCCACATACACATTGCACACACACACAATACATTCAAACACAAAAAGAAACTGAAACAGAAATACATGAATCTAGCCTCCTTCACTTTGTTCTGGCCCTGACCAAAATCATTAACAACATGTAACCACCCCTCTTAAACAATTACAAACGTACATCACCCTATGAATGCCCCAAAACCACCTATCCCAATTTTTGGGAATGGGATACCATTCTTCTGAAAGTGATTTCTCCTGTTTGGAGGCATTTATTTATTTTGGGGGACCCAATGAAAATTGAGATACAGCGAGTCTGAAGAAACCTACCTCTAAGATTTCATGTCCAGTCTCTGTGTGTAGGGCTCAACTGAAATCTCAACTGGGGCAGGCACCCACCAAAGCTGGACCATCCTAGATAATCACTTTGAGGCTTTTCCTGGATGCAGGACCCTGAGAACTCAGCTACTAAGGTACAGATAAACTAAGATGCTAGAATTAATGTGTGTCAGCATCTCAGCATCCATCTAGCATTGTTGGGGATGAATTTTGTCAGAGTCTCTTTAACTTTATTGGGGTCTATAAATATATAAATGTTCATGAGTGTGGGGAGCCGCCCGAGTCGCACCCACATTCACCATTACAAGATGGCACCTACATCCGGCCGAGGACAAGTTGTAAACAGGCTAGTGTGCATGTACCTGGTAATTTTCCACCTCAGAGTCTCAGCCTCTCTCGAGGCGGCATCTGGCCTGATGTGCGGGAGCCAATGGGGAAGCTCCATGTCCCAGGCAAGCGCTGTGACCTATATAAGGGACGGGCGTTCTGTTGTTGGGGTCTCCACTCGTGGCAAGCTTAGGCTCTCCCTCTCAAGATGCATTAAAGCTTTACTGCAGAAGGATCCTTTGTGTGCCGCGTCGTTCTTGCTGGCGAGACGGTAGCGCGGGACACATGAGAAATACACATTTCTGCATTAACACATATATGGAATGTGCAGTGAGCATAATTTAGCTAAAAATGAGTCTCTACTTTCTGTTAAAGCAGGTAAGGCATCTTTCTTTTTTTGAAGGCAGTTTGGATTGTATAACCAAATTATAATATAATGTTTATCAATGCCATTTGAAATGATGTCATCATTAGCCTGGAAGATTCTGCAGCCAACAAGATTTATTGGCCGAAGTCCTGAAGTCCTGGTAGAGACAATATATCTCATCCAGTCTCTGAGCTGTTTCCCATGTAAAGGGATCAGCAATACAGGTTACCTGTTTTGTTGATCTACTTCATTTCCTTTGTCCTGTCTGTAGCCAAGATTTTCAGGAGTCTCCCAAGGTCAAATCGTATTTTTCTTATTTTTGAAGGGTTCCATAGTTTTTCCTCTCCTGTTGAAACAAAGACAAAACCACTCCCCCAACATAACACATTTCCTTTCCTCTATTCTAAGTTAGGATGCCCTTAATATAAACAGGCTGATTTAGGTCAGCCGATTTTTCCATCACCCAGTGTTTCTCAGCAGCTGTGGCTTTATATTCCTTAGCATTTAAAATTGCTAAAGTTAATACATTTTTATGTAATCTAACTCTGGGGATTTTCGCTACGGTTTTTGTTTGTTAAGTATCTCTTTCTAACAACTGTTCCTGTACCCATTAAACCTTCAATCTCAATTCCATCTAAGTGTAATTTTAATTTTGGTCTCTTATTACTTATAGAATTTTGCCAAAATAATTGTTTTTCTGACCTCTCCTGGGATTTCTGTTTTATATGTTGAAGCTGCTCTGGCCTTGATATCTAAATTATTAATGTTTATATCCAGAACAATGCTGTATAGTTTTTCTGTAGATCAGTTTTTCAACTGCTGACCTGAGATACCGGATTTCAATTTGGCATCTGGGGAAAAGAAATCTCTGTATCTAATCTCCCTTACTTTGTTTTGTCACTGACCAAAACCGTTAACAAGATGTAACTAATACCACTTAAACAACAAACATACATCAGCCTAAGAATGATCACAAGTTCTCCATCTCACATTTTAGGAATGAGACACCATTCTCTTGAAATTGTTTAATACCATTTGTGAGCATTATTTTCTTTTGGGGACCTAATGGAAATTGGGTTATAATCCCTACAAAGGGTTACCTTGTTTGACCTTGTGTTAATCGACATTGATTAAATCCATGTTGGCCTTTGTCTTATCTTCTCTATATTCCAGAAGGCTGGGACCTTCTTTTAGGATTATCTGTAGAAAAAAACATTGTTTCTAGGTTTGCGTTGCCTAAAATACCTTTTTAATTGACCTCCCTTACCATAATTTAAACATTTTACAATTTGACTTTTCTTTTTAAAAAGGGATAAATTTTACTATTAAATTCATATTATATAAATGAGATCCAATATTAACTATCTTTTTAATCCAGTCTTCTATTGGTACTGATTTTGCCTTTAGAGGACTGATCACCTTTAGGCTTTTAAAGAAAAGTGTCACCATTTATGGCATGCATTCACCATTTGTGAAGCAGATATAAAAGTTTCAGGAGATTCCAAGTAGAATAATCACTTGGGAATGGAAGTTTAAGATACAATTAGTGATTTCCTAGCTTGTGAGTATGATACCTTTCTATCTGTAGCTGAAGTCAATCTTTGTAAAAATTCAGTGAATATTTCTTTTGGACTTTGCATAATCTGAGTGAATGGTTTAAGTCTTTTTCCTCTGCCTGCATTCTAAGTGTCCCAAGCATTTAGAGTTGCCATTTGACATAAGCCATTTGACATAAGCCATTTGACATAATGCCAAATTGGCTTCATCATATATGGCTTGCACCTATACCTTAGTATGTGCATAGTCACTTGTAGCTAGTGTTGAGAAATTTTGATATCTCTGGCCCTAGTCTTCAATTCTAAATAGCTTCTTCCCTCCATCATATATTACATTATAACTGTGAACCAGGTTCTAATATTGCACATGTGTACCTTGAAGAACTGCTTTCTTCAGGACACTACCAGTAATTTTTTATTTTTACATTCATATTAAGGCCTCACTATTCAATATATAATATATAACATGTGTGAGACAATATTGAGATACAATAGTCATACTTGACTTATCCATGTACATAACATCTATAGTGGCAAACAGTCATAGAATTTACAAAAGCAATCTGTTTTTGGAACATTCATTTTTAGTTGGGAAAATGATTCATGTGACAGACAACATTTCAAGTTTATACACTGTTTCTTAAGACTCCTCCTTTATACTGGAATTATGTTCTTCCAGTCATACTGGGGTAAGGTTCTTCCTGAAGGTCTATGTGGTAATTCTTCCTCATTTACAGTCAGCATGCACCAGGCCATTGGAGTCATAATATAGACATGTCAGGTTTCAACTTGTTTTAAAAAGATATGGTGATTCACTGGTCAGTCATATAATAAATTGCCCCACCAATTAAATTCAAAACAGCTTTAAGTCTATTTAATAGACCCAGTATAAATGAATTAAGAGCTAAGTCTTGGAATGTTATATATACCTTAAGTGCTCACTGTTAACCATGCCAAGGCAAAATTAATTCTTCTGTAACTGAAGCCAACATGAATAAAACAATGGCTAAAGGACAATTTGTGTAGTTAAGGGAAAGCTAGTGGATTCCTGGTTGCTTTTGACGAATGCATTTTTACACACACACACACACACACACACACATTTATAGAGACACACGAGTACAAGAAAACACAAACTGTTTCCTCACAAGACTCCCATCTCAAACTCTTATTTTGAACAATCGCTGCATTTGATTTCTTTTGCAGTGAAGATACTCATAGCAACTAAGGAGGGAAAACATTTATTTGGCTTATACTTCCAGGTCCCAGTGTTGTTGTTAGAATGCAAGATACAAATTTAAGGCTGGAACTTGGAGACAAATCCATTCAGTAACAATGTTTGCTGGCTCACCAATAGGATTATGTCCAGCGAGCATTTTTCTGCAGCCCAGAATCACTTTCTCATGGAACTGTCTACCATGCAATAGGTCCTCTCTTTTAGTAAACTGTCACAACAATCCCCCACAGACATGTCCATAGGCCACTTATATCTTAGAGATTCTATAGTTGAGAATCTTTTTACAGATGACTCTAGCTTATGAAAATAGTCAAATTTAAGAGGTGAAATCATCAAAGGTGTGTCTGAGATTACAATTTTACTCCTAAAACCTGAATTAAAGAATAAAAGTCATGTAGTAAGGCCATTTGATAATAAAAGAAATGTCCCCTTGACCCAATATTTGCAGCTCTGTTCTTAACTATTATATTCACTAATCTTAAATACACTGATGTCCTAATTTCCCAGAATTAAGAAGAAAATAAAAACAAATTGGCAATACCTTGGGATCATTATAAGGACTATGTAGATATAAGCTGAATGCATGTCTCTTTAAACAGGCTATGGACTCAATGTACTTGTCCTGTTTCTAGTATATGCCAGTGTTTTTCTGTGGTTGGAGGTTGACATATGTACTGTGGGTGTCCAGCAGCATTCCTGACTCATCTCTCATAAATCCAGCAGTGCTTAATTCATTAATTGTGGTAATGAAAATGTATATGGACATTAACAAATATTAGTACAGGAAAGCATAAAGTCTATCCTACTGGAGGACTGAAGTCTTTAAAGATAAATCCTGGCTGAGTGAATGCCACCATGGGTTATTACATACTTAATTCTGTAAGTAACTCTGGTGTTTTAAAATGGTTTTACTTTTCTACTTATCCGTAACAGAACTTAGTGTTTTCTTATTTTTCTAGATATAGTTTATAATTTAACTCATATGATTGTTTTCTGATCTCCATGCCTCCCTTATAGTTGCATATGTGGGAAGTGGTGTCTCTTCATTCTACAGGCATTGGAAGACTTAGTCTCAAGGATCACCAGACCCCATGGCCTACACTGCTCAGAGGCTCTGACAAGAATCTAAAGTGGATTTTTTTTTTAAATTAAGTCTGTGATCCTCCAGTACACTCCTTTCTTTGTTTGTTTGTTTCTTATTTTTGTTAGACCTTCTTCGTTGGTGTGTGGGTAACACCATAAGACTGTGGTAGTTCTGAGTCCTTAGAGTGAATTATCATCATAAGAAAGATTTCAGAAATCATACAGGGAGTTCCCCATGCACAGTTTCCCAGTCTATTGCAACTTGGGCAGGACTGTGATCTGGCTTTTTAGAAAGCTCTAGGAGCTGGAATTACTGTATATTGAGTATGTACTTTGTGACTGCTACATGTTTTCCAGACCCTGTGGAGGCAGTGCAATGGTTTGGAATAACTTATACATGTACTTGGCACATGGTATCTGATACATATACATAGATATATAACATTTTAATGTATGTGTTAAAATCATTTCAAATAAAAGTCCATAAAAATCTTAGGGATATAAAAACTACATCCTTCAATAATTACTAAAATTATTTGTATGAAATATTTTATGTTCACTAATCTCTAGACGGTACTGTGTCTTAGAATAAGGAATTTGGTTAAAAGGCATTTGGTCATTCATTATATACCCAGTGCTACTCTTGAGGAATATAGAAAGCATGTTCTCATATTCAACCTCAGGAATTCGGAATTCAGTGGACCTGGAAGAATTGGTGTCATATGTGCTAGGCCTTGTAGCCTTCTTCATATGTACTACAAAGTCACCATGTTTAGAAGTTCAATGTCTTCACAAAGTGGTTTCTGGTTTTGATGCTTTACTTGAGACAGAAGCCACTGCTGCAAAGCTCCTGCTTCTACCATACAATATTATCATGCAACTTTCTTGCTTCATATTCATATACTTGAGTTATTAAAAGTTAATAAAATGCTAATATGTTAAATAAGTTTATGAATTTGTATGGAATATCATTTATACACTTCCTTTTCTGTTCAGTCTCATGCTGGCCATGAGTAGGACATGTTTTCAAGGTAAAAGAAATCAAGGCAGTAGTTTTGGGGACTCTGAACATTAAGATACCACTGCCATCTAGACAGATATAGAGAGAAAGTCTGAAAGATGAATGGTTTTGTAGACTGAATCACCTTGAAGAGTAGAAAAACAAGATATCACTGAACAAAATGTGATGTGATCGGCCTCATAGGATATGCCACCAAGAACTAAACTTATTACAATTTTGAATGTCCTTCCTCAGGATTTCTGTTCTTTTTTCTCTATAAAACATAAACTCTGCCTTGCAAGAATTCACACTGTTCACATATTTGGGAAACTTTAGTAGGTCCCTGGGACATATTTTTCAATGTATCCAGAGCATGCTTTTGTCGTCAGAAAGCCATATATGGAAGGACTATTTACTTCATCTCCTCCTCATTCCCACACAGGTAGCCAGTAGCAAAAGCAGTACAAAGACTCATCTGTACTGTTAATATGTCAGTTGAGCCAGAGCAGGTTTCTACAAAGCCATATTTTCTGAGTTCAAAGTGATGTGACAAACTTACATATATTTTTACTTTGAAAAATAATATTTTTTGTTTTTTTTCTAGACTTCAACTGATTTTATTACTTTGAAACAAATTATTGAATGTATACATATAAAATATCTCATTTTATTTCTAAAATAGTAAATATAGAATGTCATTTTGATTTTGAAACAAGTTACTTATTTTAATTTTATTTGTAAGAGTATTTAACTACACATATATTTACCACATGAATTCATTGCCCAGGAAATACAGAAAAGAGTGGCATATCCCTGGAACTGAAGTTAGGAAGGTTTTGAGTGTCCATGTCAATAAGAGGACTGTTTAAAACCAAGTCCACTACAAATTCAGAAAGTGCTCTAACCTCTAAGCCATCTCTCCAGATGCAGTGGTCTTGGTTTTAAGACAACAGAATTTTGATCCCAGAGTGTTAGAGAAAAGCAGCCATTCATGTGAGTACCTGTGTTTTTGTTACTGTTTTGTACTGGGTAGAGTGTTCTTGTATTTCTAAAATAAATGTATTTGTCACATTTTGATAACTAACAGCTTCTCCAAACATAAATTCCATGTAGTTATTATCTTCTAAACAGAATAATGAGAGATGAATTTTACTTGAAACTTCCAGAATAGTTTTTCAGGAAACATCTGCAATTGCTGTTTTGTATACACAAATTGCCTATTGGACTCTTGCCTCCTTCGCTCAATTTATAGCATTTCCTTTTTGGGATACTTCTGTTTGTTGGTAACCAACTTTCTTCCAATTTTCTTACTACAAATTTAGTAAAGAGTAACTACTAACATGATGAAATTGTCTTTGTTTAATGTTTTACTGAAGACCTGTTTAAAAGAATGCTCTCAAAAATTTCAAGACATCTTTCAGAAAGGAAAATGAGTGTGGAGGAAGCAGTCTTATATGCTTATATGTGTCCAGCAAATTGATAGGCTACATTGTCTCAGTTTAGATTTTGGTAAATCTTATTATATCAGTTACTATTTTTGTGACTATAACAGCATACTGATAGGATGAACTTTAAGAATGGTTTATGTTGGTTCATACTTGGAGGGGCTGTAGTTCATCCTGATATAGCAAGGACTGAAAGTAGGATGTCCAGCTGATACTACTGTGTGCCATCTGGAAACAAAGCTCTCTCAGCCTGTTCAGTCTTTCACTCTTGATTTACATTGGGATGATATCAATTTCAGGGTAAGTTCTCTCTTTGTTAACCATTTGGAAATGCTTCACAGACAGGCTCATGGGTGCATCTTAATGAAATAGGTGATTTCAAATATAATCGTATTACCATTGAAGCCAGAGTTTTTTTCTGTAGAAAGAATAAGTTAGAATAGATGAAATTATAAAATTAGCGTTTGAGTCCTTGCAGTATAGTACGTGCCAAGTAAGCTCACTCTCAGGTAGGACTTCTTTCTACCATATTTGTTTTAATTGTATTTAGTGGTGAAATTTTCGAAATGATGGGAAAGCCTAGGCGAACATTTTTACGTTTACTTCTTTCATCTCTGCATATGAGACAGGGCACTTGGACATCAGTGAATAAATTTCAAAAGTTGATTCCTTTCCACCAGCAAGTGCATCCTGCAGTCAAACTTTTGTTTTGAGGCTTTTCAGTAAGCACCTTTATACGCTGAGCCATCTGTTCAATCCTACATATTTTTTTTTTTAATTCACTGTGAAGTGTTTACACATGTAACAAATACATTCCAAAACCAGAGTACAAATAATCTTTGACATGCAGCGACAATTCTTTCTGATAAATCTGTCAACAACTAAAAACATCATGAGTCAAAGACATTAACTACAACTAATTTTCTGAACATGATGTTTACTAACACCATACAATGTATGTTACCTTGTTCTTTTCCACCATGAGGTGATTGATTGGCAGTAGCCTTTCCCTGTCTCTGCTCAGTGCTGAAAAGAGGCATCACACTCTAGATCATTATCCCATGTGGAACTTAAACCTTGACTTACCATTTGTACTGGGTACATGGTACTTTCACACCACCATAACTTATAAAAGACCTAAATACAACCTTCACTATTAGGAGGCTGACTGCTTACATACTTAGCAGTCATAGACTTTGCCTCAAATCTGGCTCAAATCTGGAATGCTCCCTCACAAGAAAATAATAACCACTGTGGGACTTGCTTCAGGATCATAATATTGCTCACTTTAATGATATCTGCATCTATAAGCTAACATTTTATTTGTCTCCATATTTACTTCACAAACAGTCTCAAATAATCACTATTTTGTTATATTTTGTTTTATAAATAAATGAAACTGTATTCCATCCTATCTTAGAGATTTCAGATAGTCCATATTAACTTAAAAGACAATGATTTTCACTTACTAATTTCTTTAGGGTTTCATTTATAGTTACTTTGTATGTTTTTCTTAGATGAGAATATAGAATATTTAAGAGATAGGCTTAGAAACATTCTGTTATATATTTTACTTAATATTTGTGTCCTTTCATTTTATCTTACTTAATATAAAGCACAAAGACAGGGATTCCTATTGGATAAACAACTCAAAATATAGAGTAGTGTCTCCAATGTGTTTTCACTGAGTGTATGGTTGAGTTCATTGCCAGATGATTCTGAAGGCAGCCTGCTTTTCTTAGTGAAGGGAAAATTCTGAAACTGAGATGTAGTAATGTCTCCTTCCTAAACTCCTCTCTGTGAGTAGTGCAGAAAAATATATTGCAAACAGCATAAATTTCATTGCCATTTGGAATTCCCACTTCCTATTACATTGTTCCCTGATGGTTTTATATGGTCTAGCTATTTCTTTTTACCAAGAACTTAGCTTCTAACGACACTAATATATTTATTTAATTTTTCTTCTCTAGTGTAGGTAATTTACATGCAAACATTTCTCTTAACAAATTCTCTTAGTGGGGCTTAAAATGTATTTTTACCTTTTTTCTTGAAATGTATATGATAAGAATATATCTCATATATGATTTGTTTCTTTAAGGTGAATAACTGAAATATTGCTCAATTTAAAGACCAACAGGTACCTTTATTTATTCTTTATTTGAGTATTTATGTTTTTGTTTTTTTTTTAATGTATGGCAATATCTTCTATCTTGTATTCTGGGAGAAGTTTGACTTCTGTGGTTTTTTGTTTTTTGTTTTTTTTTTTTTTTTTTTGTGACAGGGTTTCTCTGTGTAGCCCTGACTGTCCAGGATCTTACTCTGTAGACCAGGCTGGCCTCGAACTCAGAAATCCACCTGTTTCTGTCTCCCAAGTTCTGGGATTAAAGGTATGTGCCACCACTTCCCGGCTCTGTGCTTTATTTTTAATTCACCCCTTACAAGGCTGTAGTTTTTATAAAATATTTGTTTGTCTTAGTGAAAACAATGTGTTAGAGAATTTCTATTTTTCTTTGTTTCTTATACTAATTAAAAACACCATGTACCTGTACCCAACCCTGTTTTTTGTTTGTGCCAATCCCATATCCTCATGTATATATCCCCTCACGATCCTAGATCTATGCATGCTTTTGCATACACTTCTCATAAAGCCTTTTTAGTGCTCTTGCATAGAACCGTCTCACACTATGTTACAAGGAAGAGCATCATATTGATTCTGTTCCACAGTTGAAAGGACACGACAATCACCCAGATGATTTTTATGACTTGCAAATGTCTGCATGAAGCTCCTGGGAAAGCTTTCTGTGCAGTACATTTTGTGCTCTCAAAATCTTTATCGTTCAAAACAGAGCTACTTATTCTATGTAGAAATATTGATTTTTAAAAATAATTTTTATCTTATCAGAATGCATTATTTAATAGACTTTTTGATGCAAGGATAGGTACAACTTGAGCTGAGCCTAAGTTCAAATTCCAAATTTGCCCTTCTTTGTTAACAATTGCTTCATCTCATCCTTAGAAAATATTTTCACTAATCATTGCCTTTACAACTGCACACTAGGCATCAATACTACTTTCCCAGAATGTTTGTGTATACACATAATTTTATAACTCTTTAGATTATGTTTAAGCTCTTTAATAAATGTGGATCAATGCTGAATTATGGCACACAGATTGGTACATCCAATAATAACAATGGAGAAGCATCAGTAAATTTCTCATTCAGGAAAGTTTATTCCATTTCCTTACCATTTAAAAAATGATGTACGACAAGTTTGTTTCATTAACACATGCCACACGTTGACTCATTTTGGTATCATTGATCTCATTTTCTTTTATTATCATTGTTTATTTTTCATTTATTTTTCCACTCTAGATTTTATTCCCCTCCTGGTCCACCCTCCAACTGTTCCACATTTCATATCTCCTCCATGAGCCCCTGTCTCCAAGAGGAAGTCCATACACTACCCCCATCCCACCAGACCTCTAAACTTCCTGGGGCCTCTAGTCTCTTGAGAGTTAGGTGCAACTTCTCTGACTAAATCCACACCCAGCAGACCTCTGCTGTATATGTGTTGGGGGCCTCATATGAGCTGGTATATACTTCCTGGTTGGTGGTCCAGTCTCTGAGAAATGTTGGGGGCTCAGGTTCATTGAGAGTGCTGGTCCTCCTACAGGGTTGCCCTACTCCTCAGCTTTTTCCAGATTTCCCTAATTCACAGCAGGGGTCAGCAGCTTCTGTTCGTTGGTTGGGTGCAAATATCTGCATCTGACTCTTTCAGTTGCTGGTTGGGTCTTCAGGAGGGCAATCATGATAAGCCCCTTTTTTTGTGAGCGTTCCATAGCCTCAGTAATAGTGTCAGGCCTTGGGGCTTTCCCTTGAGCTGGATCCCACTTTGGGCCTGTTGCTGGACCCTCTTTTCCTCAGACTCCTCTCCATTATACCCAGGCAGTTCTTTCAGACAGGAAGAATTATGGGTCAGAGTTTTGACTGTGGGATGGCAACCCCATCCCTCACTTGATGCCCTGTATTTCTGCTGGAGGTGTGCTCTACAAGTTCCCTCTCCTCACTATAGGGCATTTCATCTAGAGTCCCGTCCTTTGAGTCCTGAGAGTCTCTTGCTTCCCAGGACTCTGGAACATTCTGGAGGACCCCTCCCAACTTCTTACCTCCTGAGGTTGTCTGCTTCTATTCTTTCTGCTGGCTTTCAGGGATTCAGTTCTTTCCCCCCACCCAATATCAGTTCATGTACCCCCTATCCCCTTTCTCTCCCAAGTCCCTCCCCCCTACCCTCTTGTCGTTGTTCTTTCTTCTCCCTCCCAAGTGGGACTGAGGCATCTTCTCTTCTTGGGCCCTTCATCTTGTTGACCTTTTTGAGTTCTGTGGACTGTATCTTGGATTGTACTTTTTTTTTTTTTAGGCTAATATCCACGTATTAGTGAGTACATATCATGCATGTCTCTTTTGTTCTGAGTTACCTCACTCAGGATGATATTTTCTAGTTCCATGCATTTGCTCACAAAACTCAGGATGCTCTCATTCTTAATAGCTGAGTAATATTCCATTAAGTAAATGAACCACATTTTCTACATCCATTCTTCTCTTGGTCATGTGGGTTCTTTTCTTGGGGTCCACCAGTTCCTCTGGCTATTATGCTCTTTTTGCTTCCTTTCTCCAGGGTTACTGAGGGGAGGGATTTGATGGAGACATCCCGTTTAGTACTTAGTGTTCCAAGGTCTCTCAGTCTCTGTATAATGACTGTGGTTCTCTGTATTTGTTTCTACCTGCTAGTAGAGCAATCTTCCCTAAAGATGGTTGAAAAAGCCACGTATCTGCAAATATAACAGAATGTTATTAGGAGACTTCTTTTCTAGTTTTTAAAATTATTATCTTTTTAGAACAGTCATATTTGTTTTCCACTAGGGCTCTGGCCTATATGTTCTCAAGTTCTTGGTCTGGTGTTTGTTCTTTTATCATTTTACAGTTGCTTGTGGTAAGTGTTCTAGGGAATGTGATGCCTCCTTTTTTGTCTAACTTACACAGTCACTAATTTGCACATACACCTTATCCTCTTCCACCAGCACATAAAAATAAATATATGTAACTAAAAAGAAAACAAATATTTTGTACAAGAGTGAAAAGATTTATGAATTCTACAATGAGAACTCAGCTATTAATAAATGCATTTTTTCCTTCCAAAAAGGCAATATTTGCTTCAGAAGCCCCATTATTTCTGAATGTGCAAGTGGTAATTAACCTTTCGTTGATAGATATAATCAAAGATAGAGATTCCTGATCTATTTAAATCACCCTAGGGAAAAAAAACATTCCATCTCTTATCCAATGAAGTTCCAGTTTTTTACATCTCCACAAAAATGTTTTTCTGAATTTCTGTGCCACCAGTGCATTCCACACGACTCCTGATCTATGTGGTATCTCTGCATACCATTAGTATCTAGTAAGGAAAATTCAGTCATTAGAACCATGCTAACCATCCTTGTTGATTCCAAGTTCATCCATACAGTCTAAGGAGCATGCACAAAGTTCTGTTTATATGAGCTCCTACTTACAAACCGAAGGAAGAAATTTTCCAATATCATCCTGCAACAACTGATTATTCCAGATGGACAAAATTTTTCCCATCTCTATCACCATCTCCACACATGTCTGTAATGCCATGTAAACAATGAAAGTCTTCTACCAACACATCCCCAGGCTCTGTATTCCTCCAAGATCCCTAAGAAAGGTGGGAAACACCAGAGTTCTCCTTTTACAAACTCCTGTGGTTCCTGCTACTTTCCTGCTCTGCTGCTTCCTTGTAAACACAATATGTAATTTCAAAGTAGATTGACAAAAGCTTTCCTTTTTTAAATACTGATAAATTATTAAAGTGTTTTTTGATGGTGATTATACCAAATGGAGCTTCAGACCCTGTGCCTGCGTTTGGAAGCCATACTGTTTTATGCCCAACCCTGCAGTAAATTTTGCTTCCTGGGGTTGAAACCACTTGAGAATTAGCTCAAATGGTACAAGCAGGAGGAACAAAGTTTCTTTTCAAGAATTATTGCAGTCATATAATTTGATATTAAATAAACAAACCTTCTGTGTTTTGACTTAGTCCTGTTTCCTAATGCTAAGCCATTGTTTATTACTAACAGCTTTAGATTTGTACCTATAGTATACTATAATTCACCAGTGACTGTTGTTTCTTATTTTATTTTAAACATTTTAAAGTGTTATTTTCACTAAAACAGGATTATATCATAACCTCCTTTCATTTCCTCCCTTCAGCCCTCCCAGTGCTCCCTCTGTTAACTCCCATGACTCCTCTAAAGTTGATACAATCTGTTTTGTTTGTTTTTGTTTCTGTTTTTCACTTACTGTTGTTGCTACCACTGTTGCTGCATATGTATGCAAAAATACAAATTAAACCTATGGAATCTACTTTTGCTGTTTGGGTGTATATAATTTCAGGATGGAACACTCTGCATTTGACAACAAATTCGGGGACTCATCCCCGTAGGAACCTAATTCTAATTCAGCCAGGGTTTATTAGTTGTCTAAAGTTTGTGCAGCCATTTCTAAATGTGACATTTTCTCAGCAGACTTCCTAGTATTCTGATTCTTACAATTCTTTGGATCCCTTTTTTTCTACATTCCCAGAGCAATAGTAGCAGGAGGCTGTGAACTGAGCAACCCACAATTTGTTCATTTCTGCATTGTGTCCATTTCATTTGCTGTAATGAAAACCTTCTTTGTTGAGGGCTGGTAGCTATACTTATCTGTAGGGATAACAATATTTCAAGAATAATATGGAATTATGCTGGTATAGCAAGGTATTGGTAGTCGATTCTTATCTAAGGCATGTGAGATCACTGTCACAGGGAATTGGGCTAGATTTCAGTAGCAGCCACTGTTTCTCTTCTGTTGTATTAGCCTTTGGTCCAGTTAGGTAGTTGTTAGTTATCATGCACATGTGACAGCTCCTTAATGCACATTTAGTATATCTTGCTATGTTGTAGTTTTAGGTGTTAACATTTGTGGGACTGTTTAGTTGTTTCCCTTTGTTGTTAGTTTCCATAATATTATCTAATACCATCAAGGCTATAAGAAAGAGGCTTTCATGTCAGATCCACCTTTAACCAACCAAGTCTTACATTCAAAGTACTCATTTTTTTTTTTTTAACAAGAATAGCCCATCCTCAAACCTTGAGAGGTAACACAGGGCTATATCAATAGTTTCATTATTTAGGTAGTTACTTAGACTACTATGAATAATTTTTCAAGAATAGATTTCTCATTCTGATGCTGGTGATTTGTTATTCAATGGTTCTTGTAGGAAGTATTGTCATCTCAAGTGGTTAAATTAGTTGGAGTCGGTATAGACTTGATAGAGGAAGTGTCTCATTCTGAGTCTGGGTTTTAAGATCCTCATTCTAGCTGCATGAAAGCCAGTTTTTTCCTAACAGCCTTCAGGTGAAGAAGTAGAACTCTTAGCTCCTCCTGCACCATACCTATGTGGATGCTGTGATTCTGAATGCCTTGATAATACTGGATTAAACCTCTGAACCTGTAAGCCAGCCCCAATTAACTGTTGTCCTTCTAAGAGTTGCCTTGGTCATTGTGTCTGTTCACAGAACTAAAACCCTAACTAAGACAGAAGTTGGCACCAAGGACTGGGCTATTGCTGTGATAGGCCTTACCATACTTTTGTTCAGTAGAATGTGGATTTTAGAATTTTGGATTTAGAAAGCAGTGGAATGTTGAAGGAACAAGCTGAGAAAGAAAAAATGTGTGGTTCAAGTAATAGGACATAAGGAAAAGAAATGGAATTCAGATATATGTTTAAGAAGATAAACAGAAAAAGAAAGTGGTGACTTTGGGTCAAGATCTCACACAGCTAAGCTTTGGTCCAATAGTTTTGGCTTTATATGAGATTACAGTTAAGAGACTGCTGGAATCTCAGAAGAGATGTTGAACATTTAGCATTATTGAGACTACTATAAACTATGGGGACTATAGAAGCCGGATGAAATGAATTTTACTTTATGCTATGGCTAAGTATGACACCCATAGACTCGTGTGTTTAAACAAGACTGTTGGGGCCAGGGAGTGGGATGTGGTGGTTTGAATATGCTAGGCCCAGTTAATGGAACTATTAGGAAGTATAGCCTTGTTGAAAGAAGTGTGTTATTTTGGGCCTGGACTTTAACACCCACATCCTAGATCCCTGGTAGCCAGTCTTCTCCTAGTGACCTTTAAATAAAGATGTAGAACTCTCATTTCCTCCTGCACCATATCTTCCTGGACTCTACCATGTCTCCACCTTTATAAGACTGGACTGAATCTCTGAACCTGTAAGCCAGCCCCAATTAAATGTTGTCCTTAAAAGAGTTGCTTTGGGCATGGTGTTTGTTCACAGCAGGAAAACTCTAACTAATACAAGTACTTGTGTGTTTAGCCATATATAAAATGATATGATTCTTTGGACCTTTGTCAAACAGTGTTACTGTCCCTACTATTCTTTATTATTCTTCCTTCCTCATAACTACCTAGAGTCTGCTACTCATTTTCATTTTCCACTTCACATCTATTCTATCCTCTCAGAACATCTTCATTGACACATCCATGGTTCCTATATGCATTCTCAGTTTCTGTGGGTACTCATATCTGAGGATTTGGAGCTAAGTATCACAGTTAAGAGAAACCATCTGTCTTTCTGGGTCTCGTTTATCTCTTTCGATATCATCTTTTCTAAATTCATCCTTTTGCATGCAATTTCACTCTTCTTTATATCTGAATAGTATTCAACTGTTTATATAAACTGCATTTTCACTATCCATTCATTTTTTGACAGACGTTTTGGTTGTAATAATTTTCTGGCTACTTAGAATAGGGTAGCAATGCTGAGGAATTATCTGTGGAATAGGATATTGAGCACTTTGGTTATAAGCCAAGGAGGATTATATCTGGATCATATGTTTTATTTCATCTTTATCTTTTTTTGAGGATCATCTTTAATAATTTCTGAAGCAGGTCCTCTAATTGGTTTTTCTACCAACAGAGAATGTGGGTTTCTCTTTTGCTACAACCTCATTAATATTTGTTGCCTGATGTTTGTTGAGATTAGCCATTCTGACTGGGTGAATTGAAACTTTCAAAGTTGTTTTAACTTGGATATTTGATGATTTTCAACATAATACTGGAAACACTAGCCAAAGTAATACATGAAGACTAAGAAATTAAAGGGACATCAGTAGGAAAATAGTAATTGTTTTTAGCTACTTTTTCTACATCATATTTAAACCATTTTGTAGGTTTTTAATTTCATTGTATTTTATTTTGGAATATTTTGTCCTGTTTTGTTTGTTTATATTTTAAATTTTTTGTATTGATTTTTGACAGAGGAAGAAAAAGAGGGATAAAGGGAGATCTTGAAATTGAATAGGTAGAGAGGTGTGGAGGACCTGGTGAAAAGAAAAACATGATGAAACATATTGTATAAAAAAATGTTGTTTAGTAAAAATATTTTTAAATTAATATATTATTTTCTCACTAGATAGTAGAGAATTAGAGTTAGAGTGAAAAATCATAGTTGCTTAAAACACATTTATTTAAACAATGTACAATATCATGTTGATAAATTCTAACAAGGATTAGCTATCTCTATTTTTTAGGCTTAATAATATCTATAATTTTGTCATAACACAGATTTATTGTTTCTTTATTTCTTTCTTTGTTTCTTCTTCAAAGGGGTTGTCTTTTCTAAATTATCAGCATATCTATATCTATATCTATCTATCTATCTATACATACATATATAAAGAAATGTTCTCTCAAGAGGTACTAACAATTTAGATGTTTCTTTTTCATGTCACCTTGAGAAAATTTCTTTATGTTATTTTCAGTTAGAAAAACATTTCTGGATTTTCAAAAAATGCTAAACATTACATTTTGGAAATATTTTTGAATAATGCATTTTCAAATATTGTCCTTTATGGTTAGCTCAGGGCATGTTCTGAATCTAGAGGCAACTGCTTTTTAGAGACTGTGCTAACTGATGGGGCTTTCAGAGAGGGAGGCAGCCTGGCTGTTGGAGCAGGAATCAACTGGGTTATCTGATAATTAAATATAGCCATGATTTTTTCCGTGATATCAGAAGTCAAAGGGATCTGCCATTTCACATTCAGTCAAGGTTCTGTGGTTTATCTATAAACAAATAGGCAACTGAAATCAAAGTAGCTGAATGAAGTCATTCTAATATCAATGATTTAAATAGGTACTACCAAGGGCTGAGGTGATAGCCTTGTGGGAAAGAGCTCTTGTTAATACCAAAGACATAGGCTCAGTTCCCAAAATCTATTTGACAGGTCATTATTTCCTATAACTCCAGTTGCAAGGGAATTAAGCTTCAGGACTCCATACAACCTGTCTCAATGCACATATTCATATACAGCAAACTCATGGCTATATAAATAATTTTTGAAAATACTAAGAGGAGGTGAGTGATATGGAAACTATGCTTCATTTCAGGATCCTTGCCAGAGCAGGCAAGAAATGAACTAATATACTAGGCAGGGAGGTTTTAAAAGTGTCACCATATCCTTACCAAGATGTACTATTGCCGGAGGTTTTAATCTAAGCCATTCTGATTGGTATAAGGTGGAATCTCAGGGTCATTTTGATTTACATTTCTCTGATCACTAAGGACTTTGAACATTTTTCCTCTATTGTAAATTCTAGGTTTAGTTATATTCCACAGTTTTTGATTGTTTGTTGTTTTTTTTTTTTTTGTGACTAACTTCTTGAAAAAAAAAATATATATATATATATATACACTCTAACTGATGCAAACTACTATAACCACTCTGGAGATCTATCAGGAAGTTCCTCAGAAAATCAGAATAAGATCTTCCTGAAGACCAAGCAATACCACTCTTGGTAATATAACCAAAAGATGCCTTACCGTGCCACAGGGGTACATGTGCCACTATGGTCATAACAGCCTTGTTTGTGATGGCGGAAACAATTCAGATGTCCCACAACAGAAGAATGGATACTTTAGAAAATGTGGTTAGTTTATGCAATGGAATACTACTCAGCTATTAAAAATGAGGACATCTTGACTTTGGAAGGCAAATGGATGGAACTAGAAAATATCATTGTGTGTGAGGTAACTAAGACTCAAAAGGACATGCATGGTATGTACTCACTAATTAGTGGATATTGGAAAAAATAAAAAGAAGAAGAAGAAAAAGAAAAGAAAAGAAAAAAATAAGAGTACAGAATACCAAAGATACAGTCAAAAGAACTCTGAAAGGCCAACAAGCTGAAGGGCACAAGTGAGGATGCCTCAGTCCAACTTGGGAAAGAAAAGACAGCAACCAAAAGGGGGAAGAGAGGGAGGGACTTGGCCGTGAAAGGGGATGGGAGGAGAGAGAGGAATATGATTTGGTATTGGGTGGGGGAAAAAGACTGAAGTCCTGAGGGCCAGCAAAAAGAATGGAAACTGGGAAACTCGAGAAGTAAGAGGTTGGGGGGACCATCCAGAATGTAACAGAGACCTTGGAGGTGACTCTCAGAACTCAAGGAAGGAACCTTACATGAAAGCCCCTACATTAGGGAGAGGAAACATGTAGAGCACACATCTGAAAGAATGGTAGGGATGTAAATGGAGAGGATCCTGAGGAAGTGTATGTACAGTGATAGGCCCAAAGTAGGATCCAGACCAAGAAGGAAGCCCCCAGACCCGACACTATTACTGAGGCTCTGGAATGCTCACAAAAAGGGACCTAGCATGACTGCACTCCAAAAGCCCAACAAGCAGCTGAAAGAGTCAGATGCAGATATTTGCACCCAACCAATGGACAGAAGCTGCTGACCCCTGTGGTTGAATTTGGGGAAAGCTGGACAAAGCTGAGGAGAGCAACCCTGTAGGAGGACCAGCACTTTCAATGAACCTATACCCCCAACATTTCTCAGACACTGGACCACCAACCAGGAAGCATATACCAGCTGTTATGAGGCCTTAACACATATACAACAGAGGTCTGCTGGATGTGGGTTTAGTCAGAGAAGGTGTATCTGTCCTCAAGAGACTAGAGGCCCCAGGAAATTTAGAGGTCTGGTGGGGTGGGGCTTGTGATGGAGACATCCTCCTGGAGACAGGGGGGAAGAGAGAAGGTATGGGATGTGGAATAGTCAGACAGTAGACTGGGAGGAGAATAATCTAGAGTTTAAAATAAATAAATACATAAATACATAAATACATAAATAAATAATTAGAAAAAGTGTCACCATTAGGCAATTATGGCCTGAAAAGTGTCACCATTACACAAATATGGCCTGACATTTGAAAATAGAATGTCAGCTCTTTTAGCATAAAAACCTGTAAAAATATTAACTGGAATCTTAGAAAGAGTGACAAAAATAAAGCCCTTCACATTTGGAAATGTTAAGAAAGTTTTTGAAGCAATAATATGGTTACAAAAGGGCATAACTAGCTTAATTTTGTAAAGCCAAGCATTCTTTAAATTGATGACATCTCCATGTATCTCTAGAGTACTTTTGATGGTTAAGCTAAAGCCAAACTGACCTTCAAAAAATGGACAAAAGGCTGCATGGGTTTTGATAGTGTTTGAAGTGTATATTACCACAACTCTTCATTGGGGAGTATCTCACACACAGTGAATTAGACTTCATAAAATAAAACTAATTTACATATCTGTATAATTTATTAAGGAGTTGTATTTATTCCTGATATTTTCTGTATTTTGTAATTCTTTAAAATATGACATAGTAGCCTATACATTGTATTAAAATCCTGAGCTTAGAAAACAGCTGCTTTCTACTTCCTGCTTAATAAATGTGTATTATATGGATACATTTATTTAGAAAGAATGCTGCTTTAAAGGATCATAGTTCCAAATCTAGATACATAAGATAGAGCCAGTAGAGAAGACAAATTCATTGCATTTATTCATGGGAGAGTTATGATTTTTTACAGTAAATTGTATTTTACAGTTTATTAATACTAATAAAAGCATCAATTCATTATCATATTATTTTTTGGCCTATTGTTTTTGTGGTTTGGGCATTACTGTTCTTTCTCATCTTTACTTCACTGGTCATGACTGTAAGAGTTACCGAGAGAATTTAAACAAGGGAGGGAAGATCTATCCTCAAAGTTGTTTGTAACATACCATAATCTGGGATCCCAGACTAAATAAAAGGTAAACAAGATAATTGAGTGCTTGTGTTCCTCATCTGCTTCCTAGGTGCTGATATAAAGAAACAAATCTCATGTCCTTTTCACTCTACCTTCCCTCCCATCATTATTATTTCCTTAAATTGTGAGAACATAAATGTCCTTATCAACTACTCATGTCAAGTGTTTTGTCAAATTAGTGAGAAAAGTAATTAATAAAACTGCTTTATAGAATTACCTGCAATCATTATAACTATTTATATCTAAAATTTTATATCAAAATTACTACAAATAATCAACCAGATAATAATAGATAATAATAGATCTTATATGAGTACATATTCACATATTTACCACTTTGGTAATAGGAGCTAGGACATAGAATAAATATGGTGTCAAGGACATTTATTTTTATTCTATAATGTCACATTTGTCAAATACAAGCAAGCCCTTTTTACTGAACGGAGGGCAGCTAAAATATAGAACAACAAGCTTACAGTAGACCAACTAGCAGCAATTTTAATTGCTGAATTACAGTGTATAGTTTTTAGAAAATACATAGATAAAAATTGCAACACCTAACTGTGGTACTTGGGAAAGTTACATTAAACATAAGCAAATTAGTATATTACCTCAGAAAATTATGCTTAGAGAAGTGACTTTACACATTTCCTAAAGGCTTGTAGACTAAGCAAGATGGATTATACCTATTATTTCACACCTTAGGATAGTTATACAAGAGGAGCCTTATCACTGTAAAAATCATCTTGGATCTTCAATTTTAATACAAGAATAAAATAAAATTAATATAAAATAGACTAACGTATAAGCACATAGTTGCCATAGTTCATCAAGGTGTTGGAACAGAGATCATCATGTCTCTAAATATTTTTAAAATTTATTAATATTGTATGTGATGTGAATGAAAGAAGTAAGTAGAATATTCAGTGTGTTATGAATCAATTATAGGTGTGATGCTGCAGTCATGGGTCTGGAGAGCTGTGGCTTCAATGTGAACATGAGTATGAAGTTAAGTGAAGAGTTGGT
This sequence comes from Rhynchomys soricoides, assembly GCA_019843965.1. Taxonomy (NCBI): domain Eukaryota; kingdom Metazoa; phylum Chordata; class Mammalia; order Rodentia; family Muridae; genus Rhynchomys; species Rhynchomys soricoides. The sequence goes on along the minus strand of JADRCH010000073.1, from coordinate 13,901,625 downwards.
TGCTGTTCATGGAAAATTTCTCATACTTCTCTCAAACAAAAACAGTTTAGAGGGTGCCTTGACCTTGAGATTTGAGCAGCTCAGGAAATAAAAGAACAAAAGTTCCTGTCAATTTCACATTTGCTCCACTGCTTGTCTCCAGGTATATTTAAGTTTTTATCTGCTGCTGTTTATTCTTCTGATGTTTTGAACAAGCAGGTTAATCAAAGGTGGTTCTGAAATGAATGTCTTCTTAAGGGAGTGAGACACTCAAGTCCAGTGTGGTGGAAGAAGAAAAGCAAGGCCACAGGTCATCCTGGACAACAGAGGCCAGAGCAACCTTTGTCTATTACGTTCTGAGAAAAAAAAAAAATGACTTTGAACTTGCAAATGCTTTAGTGAAACTAGAAAATCTTATTTAACATTTATAAAACTATTTTTTCTTACATTTCTAAGTTCACTTCCTGTCTTTTCTTTTTATTAATATAATATTTTCATAAGAATCTTATTTTGAATACTATAAGTTGATTAACAAATTCAAAATTAAACTTTTGTTTTATCAAAATATAAAAGCCTGGTTTCCAACATGTGTAAATAGGAAACTAATATTGCAATTGTTATAGAAATAAAAATATTATTTAATTATGAGCAAAGAAATAGAAGGAACATAGCACATTTTTAAAGATGAACCCAGAGTTACCCTTAAAACTAAACTGTGGGCTCCTTGCCAGCACGTTCAGGCAAGAGGAGAGAACCCAGTCCAGGTGAGTTTGTTCAGGGTTGAGCAGTATGGTGTGTATCAATGGCTCAAAAGAAACACACCAGACTGGGAGTCATGTTAAAGCAGGAACTCAACTTTATTGTATCAGCCCCTCGCTTACATAGAGAAGGCAAAGGGAATGGTCACTTAGGTATAGAAAGAAATGATGTAGGAGGCAGAGAAGGGTAAGCAGAACTGACAGGGCCAATCGCAAAGCTCTACCTCTGCAACAGCAGGGCAGAGGGAGTGCCAAACAGGTCTTGCTGAGACACCCTTATCTGGAAGTGATTGAGATAGGTCTCAGAACCTGCTCTGGTTTGTCCTCAAGGCCCAAACCAGGGTCAAAACGGGGACCAACACTACCACTGTCCTGGAACCCACACTCTTATACTCGAGACAGTAGGAGGGGGAGAACAGCTCCAGGGTTGCACGGTCGGGCGCTGGTTCAGGCTGCCCACCAGAGCAGAGCCCTGGCCCAGAGCCTCCGCAGTCCCAGCTTGGCTTGGCAACATGGCATCCAGTGCAGGAGGGCAGAAAGGCAAGTCAGCGAGGAATCGCTGCCACCAAAGCTGCTCTCACTGCCTTGGTCTCTTTTGAGAACCCCGTGCCCCTGCACTCTGCCCCTGTGGCCCGGGTTGACCCAGGCCATGCACAGGGCTCCCTGTCTGTGTGTTGTGGAGGCACGCCCTGTGAACATCAGAGTCCTCAGTGGAGCAGGGGATGCTGGCCACAGTGGAGACCTTGGGTAGAGGGGGCCTCCCTGGACAAGGGAGGCAGAGGCTGTACCTTGTGTGGCTGTGGTGCAAGCCCAGCCCTGCCAACCTGTCACTCCTTCCTACTCATCTTCACCTGGGAGATGGGGCACAGGCCATCTGCCAATCACTGCTGGGGGAGGAGACACAGGACAGGACCAACACTAAACCACATAAAGATGCAAGAAAGAAAGGAAATTAAAGACCAAATTCTTTTGTGAACATAGGTACAAATTTTTGATGAAATACTTTCAAAACAAATCCAAGAACATATCAAAGATATCATCAATCATGATCAGATAGGTTTTGTCCTAGAGTTGTAGGCATGATTCAACAGGAGGTAGTTGATAAATGTAATCCACCAAATAAACAAATTGAAAGACAAAAACCATTAGATAAATTCATTAAATGTGGAAAAGATCTTGAAAATGTTCTAATATTTTTTCATAATAAATGTCCTAGACAGATTACAGGCACAAAACATATACCTAAATAAAATAAAGGTAATTTACAAAACTTCGATTACCAATATCAACTTCAAAGGAGAGAAACTCAAGGTAATTCGACTAACAACAGGAACAAGAGAAGGTTGCCCACTCTTCCCGCATATACTGAACATAATATTGAACTCTTAGTGAGAGCAATAATACTACTGAAGAAGACCATGAGGGAGACAAGTTGGAAATGAAGAAATCAAAGTAGTTTTATTTGTAGATGGTATAACAGTGACATAAGTGCTCACAATTTCATTAGGAAACTTTTATGTCTGATAAAAACTTTCAGCAACTTAGAAAAACATCGAATTAAATCACAAAACCAGTGGACATCCAATATACAAATGAAAAATGAACTGAGAAAGGTAATAACACTTTATGCAAAATAGCCACAAAACTATAACATATCTTGGTGTGACTCTTACCAATCAGGTAAAATACTTGTATGATAAAAACTTGAAAAAGATATAAAATTGGAAATAGTTCTACCTGAAGACCCAATATATCTTTCCTGGGCATATACCCAAAAAATGCACCACAATATATCAAGGACATATGTTTTACTATGTTCTTAGCAGTTGTATTCATAATAGCTAGGAACTGAAAGCAGCCAGATGTCCTTCAACAAAAGAATGGATATAGAAACATGTGTTCATTTACACAATAGAATAATATTCAGCTACTGAAGACAAGGACATTATGAAATTTGCAGGTAAATGGATGGAACTAGAAATATCATCCTGAATGAGGTAATCCAGACCCAAAAGAATAGGCATGGTACATACTCACTGATAAGGGTATATTAGCCAAAAAGTACAGAATACTCATAATATACCCAACAGACCCTAAGAATTTTAACATTGAAATAAGGACCAAAGTGAGCATACTTCAATCTCACTTAGAAGGGGAAACAAAATGACCATAGCAGGCAGAGGGAGAGAGAAACCTTGGTGGAAGAGTGAAGGGTGTGGGGAAAAGGGGAGCAGGATCAGGAATGGGGGAGAGGAGAAATATCAGAGAAACCCAGGGGCCCAGGACAATGAATCAAAACATGTAGCTACATGAGGCTGGAGGTGGGGTGAACCTCTTTAAAGTTCCAGAGACCTGTGATGAAGGAGGCTACCAGCACACAGTGTGTATGACCTTTGCAGTATTGCCCAACAGTGGGAATATGGAATTTGAAAAGACCACCACCAGTGGTTAGACAAGGCCAGAGTGTAAGGACAGAAATACCAACACATCTTCAAAATTGCCACTTCTAAATTTCTACTGTTTAAAAGAAATACAGTGACAAAAATGGAGCAGAGACTGAAGGAATGGCCCATGGATGCAGAGCCCAACTTGTGATCCATCCTACAGATGGGCATGAAATCCTGACACTATTATTGATACTATGTAGTTCATGTAGACAGAATCCTAGCATGGCTTTCATGGCAGTAGACTGAGATAAACACAGATACAGCCAAACATTCATTCAATTGAGGTCAGGAATCCTTATGAAAGAATTAGGGAAAGTATTGAAGAGCTGAAGGGAATGGCAACTCCATAGGAAGATCAATAGTGTCAACTAACCCAGACCCCTGGGAGCTCCCAGAGACTGATCCACCAATGAAAGAGCCTACATGGTCAGGGTCTGAAGCTGCCCCACTCATATGTAGCAGAATACTGTGTTGTTTGTCCTCAGTAAGAGAGGATGTGTTTAATTTTGTACGGCCTTGATGCCCCAGAAGGGAGGATTCTCAGGGAGACACCTTTTCAGAGGGAAAGGGAAGGGGAGATGGTGGAAAATTATGTGAGGTAGGGACAGAGACAACATTTGGCATGTAAATAAATAAAATAATTAATAATTTAAAAAGATGAAATCAGCTTGTCACAAGAATACAAGGGTTCAGCTGCTTTCAATAGAGAGGGGAGATCCTCCTAATGGATCTTGGAGCAGTGGTGAGTGATGAACTATATTTTCCAAGGTCACTTGATATCTTAAACCAGTGGTGCAAGATACAACACCTAACATTAAATCAACTGACTTTTTGTGTGTTTGTCTTACTCTTTGCCTAGTTATTTAATTTTGTTTACAATTGTGTTTTAGGGTTCTAAAACTTTACCCTTCATCTGCAAGGAACATGAATAAACTTTTCACAGTTTTGGGGCTTCAACCCAGGAGACAGAATTGTGGGTATGCTCCACTCTTGAAAGAACCTTCAGGACTAGTTATCCAGGACTGGGAAATCCATCACAACCTTTCCAGTATGTTTGGCTTGAGGAAACTATTTTATCTCACAAACTTCACAGAAGCTTTTATGTTTGAGTTTACATGAAATTCTTTAAGAAATAATTTCAGTTTCATAACCTCTCCATCACATTCTGTTTTAGATAGTTTTAGGCAATATCCAGGCTTTAATTTTTTTACTCTAAGCTGCTGAAAATCAGAATCATAAAGATCATATATGGGAATATTAGCTATCATATTCCCACCATTGTGTAAAGAAAATTTGGTAATCTTAATGTATTTCTTACTCTTATCTGCCCTAATGAATTGAGAGACCATTGCATAAAATCTATAAGATATTAAAGCATACAAACAAGAATTTTACTTGTACTTACATACCAGGATGCAGTCCAAAAAATAAACAACAACAACAACAACAACATTGACAAATGAACCTAAATTTATCTCAATATACTTTTTACTCTCTTCATTTTAAAATCTACCCATTTTTCAAAATCTGGTTAAAATTGAGAAAAAAACAGACTTTGTGGTGCCTATGCCTACATTTTGCGTCTACAACAACATCCTTTTAGATAATTTACACGGCTTAAGTTGGAGGTGGGTGGAAATATTTAAAGAGATTTAAAGAGAACCAGAAAATTTGCTATGAGATAATATCTTCTACATATGACAGGAAATCATACCTATGAAATTTTAGCAACATAGACACCTAAAAAAATCTTGTACAGTAGTAACACTGGTTAACATGATAACATATGTAGGGTAAATCTCAGAAGCTCCTATCCCTAGATGAGACATTACAGGCAAGCAATGACTGTTGAGAGAAAGAATAATTCATCTCTAGGGAAGAGACACCAAGAAGTTGTCCAATCTTAAGTGATCATTACAAAACACATATACATATTAGCAAAACTAAGGGGGCTCTTCAGAGTACATATATTTAAAAAGCAGGACATGAAGTTGAAAGGGAATCAGGTATGGGACAATTTAAAGGGGAAAGGTAGGTTGGAAATTGTGTAAGTATTTACTCATGTATGAAATTCTAGATAAAAGGTTTAAAGGAATTCTTCCCAGTTTTCATGTCCTTTCTATGTTAAAGAAGTCACAGGTTCTGTCTTTTTCCTAACAGAGCTTGTAGTCATAGATTTTTCAAAACTTACTTTAGTTATGGCACTTTAACTCTTCAACCTCCTTTCCAGCCCATCACACACTAGAAGAAAGGGGAAAGAAAGGTTAATACAAAACAGAGGTTATGAACGTCTTAAAAATAGTTTTATTTGGGGGGGGGCACAATTCCATTCTTTATTTTAAGCAGTCCAGTCCACTAGAAAAGCACCAAACACAAATCAGCAGTGGCAGTGCAATCCACTTGGCAAATACCAAACATGAATCAATAGCAGTAAATTGATCCATAAGAAACCACATGTTCCTGCCAGTTCATACCAGTTCACAGAAAGGGGCAAGAAGAAACTGTAATATCACTAGAAGTTCTGTCTTTCTGTAAATCTATAATTAGCAAAGATCAGTGAAGAAAGTAAGGTGAACCAGTGTGAGAGTAGCATCAGTGAAGAGCAGTTTCAGTAAATAGCATCATCAAACAAGCCCAAAGATGACCAGCAAAGAGTTGCAAGACAAACCAATGCAAGAGCATTGTCTGCTGTCTCTTTGGTTATACTTACATTCTTCCAAACATTACAAGTCCTCTCAAGCATCTTCTCCAGCAAAACATCCCATGCCCATTCACCAGGCAACTTCCTGAAAATCACCATTAGTCTGTTCTTAGCTAAACATTTTCCCATGCGTTTGTTTCAGTAAAACATCTTCTCAAAAGTCATATCCAGAAAAACATCACAGGCAGAATGGAGTCTCCAACAAAACCAGAAATTCCCACTTTAAGACCCCATGAGACATTTGCCTACAAAGTATGTCTTCTCACAATTACAAATTCCCCATGGACATAAGATAATGGGTATGCTGTGGGTACGACAAGAGGTGCCAAGTACCTGGTTTGTCTTCCTTACAGCAGAACAATGCAAATATCTTTAACTGTTTTTCAGTTTTCTACATTAAAACAGCTTCAAGCAAACAAATGCACCACAATGAGAAATGCCTTTGGGTAAGGGTGTTAATTTCTTATGGAGAATGAACACTTGCTGGATAAATTTAGTCCTTTATTTTTCCTTCTTAGGCGCCAGCTTACTTGTTACAGAGTAGAGTCAATTTACATGATGAGATCTAGGTTTATTTTTAGATGAAATATTAGTCCCTCTTCCAATGCTACCTATCCTATCTGGCACTGTTAGCTTGAAAAAATAGGCATAAAAATAAAACCTTTTGAATGAGAACACAAATATAATCCTAGGTATCTGGTAAAACAGTTGAGTTGCTCTTTGAAATCCCTGATTCCTTTGTCTATGTCAAGGACTAAATTGTGCAAGTTGTTTAGGTTTGTGGCCATGCACTTTTCTGAAGAAAATATGCTCCACATACCAGAAAAGCTTTACCCATGTTCCTAATTATAAGCAAATCAAAGCAAAAAAATAGTAACTAAATTTATATTCATCATATAACTAGGAAGAGAAAAAGTAGAGTGTAAGGTATGGAATCTAGGTTTTATCTTTTTGTTTCAGAAACAATATAGCAATTGAGAATTTCATTATTGACTAACTTCTTCTCCATCAAGGGTCAGGGAATTGTTTGGTACAGAGTGCTGGATGCTCTCTCTTAAACCAACTTGCAGGGAGTGACTTTCACAGTAATTTATTGTACTGGAAAATCTGAATAGGAACAAAGTTAGCATCAACCATTTAAGATAAAAGTGTTGAAAGATTTTCTGCTCTAGTAGAGAGCAACCTATATTTAAAAATTATTCTGCTTTATTAACTAAACTTTCAGTAAAGGAATAAAATTCATTTCAATAACTGTTTTCCCTCTTACATGAACACAATTATTCACATGGTTCTTGTTCTGCACTGGAGACAGGTGCCAAAATCTCATATTGAATTTCTGAGCTGATATGTACCCAGAAAAATTTAGATTCCATAATAGCTTCTAAGGTCCTCAACTTAATCACCTACTAAAATCAAAATAGAAACAGTCTTTTCTTTAGCAATGTGCTTTACTCACTTTCTGCTCTGCAGACAGGTAACCACATTTGCTGCAGTCGGTGAATAACTGTGGCCTGCACTATAGTGTCTATCTGGTTGAGATTTTGTTTCCTCATCTCTTTTATCATCAATATAAATGGACAGCAAAGTGCTGGCTTTCCAGCACCATGAAAACCAAGCATATTAATATTTTCACCATTTTATACTTTTGTTCTTCTTTTCTTAAATTAATATTCTACTCCCTTGATTATTTAACTGACCTTCATACAATTGTATGTAAAATTGACCATTACTCAACCCTCTTCTCTCTCATTTTCTTTATTCCCTTCCCCCTACCTAGACAATCACACTTCCTATAACTTTCTGGGTTAACCACATTTCACATTCTATCTCATCTCTGCACAGAGGAAAAGTCAATATATTTACCAGGAGTAACTTTGATTCATTGTTAAGACTTTGTTGTTTATGAGTTTCCAAAGTTTCAGAGACTGGAGATTTGGACTACAGTGCACCAAGATTAAAGGATTCCCATTAAACCTTGCCAATTCCCTTCTCAGGAATCAACATACAATCCCTATTACCTTCCCTGCTCCAGCTCAGCTCCCACTGGCAGAACAGTTTATCTCTTGATTCCACCTGCATAATATTTACCTTTACATCTAACGTGCTCCTATGAACTATGAGTAATGTGCAATCCAATTTTATAAGATTTGTCTCAACCATTCCTGTGAGGAACTCATTAAACTGTGATCCTAACATAGAATTGGTAAAGTGATTCTTTTTGAGTAATCCAATATGAAGTCAAATCATTTTATCTCGTTCAAGGAGAAATCAGTATAGGCAAATGTGAAGTAAAGCAATTGGACAAAGCTAAAGTAGGAAGTGTGTTCATGAAGAAGATGCTTTACTGAGCCCAAAGGAAAAATCATCTGGGTTACAATATAATCGTGTTAGTATATAAATGATTTATTAAAGATATTTTTATTTCTGGTGAGTTTTCTCTTCATTCCAGTTTTCACAACTCACCTGACTGTGTTGTGATCTTCATGTTCAGTAGTATATTTATAACATTGTAATCCTGAAAACCCTTACTGGCTTATAGGAAGTAAAGAGAAAGTAGAGTATATGTAATTCACTTAAATAGTAGAATTAACATGGCATTTATTTAAAAATAAAGCTCATTTATTTTACAAAAGCAAATGTCATCAAAATTATACATTTTCTTATATTCTATAAGTTTGAATATAGAAAGAAACATCTCATTTCAATTACACGTGTTGCCCAATTACAAACTCCCTAGCAGTACATTTGTAATATACACATCCTGAACATTAAGTAACTCTTGGAATGATGCTTCTGCAAATGTAAAAACTAAGTAAATATTGTACTAAATCTTCACATGTAGATAAATTACTGACTTTAGGTGTTCAAATGTTTTATATAAGAAATTAAATATGGTGCCACTCATCTAGATGGACTTAATTCAAGTTTCATGTCCATAGAAAATAGTTAAGGATTGATGCTTAGTTATATCCAGCCATCTAAAGAGTTTTCTGTTACACTTTCTGGAGGGTGACTTAACCTGAGTAAGCACAAAGTAGGTTCAGGAAATGAGATACTGTGGAGAAACATTTTGATGTATTTGTACATTTGAAATTCAGTAGGAAACACTTGGGGCTGGATAGATGGCTCAGCAGGTAAGAGCATTGACTGTTCTTCGAGAAATCCTGAGTTCAATTCCCAGCAACCACATGGTGGCTTACAACCATCTGTAATGGGATCAAATGACCTCTTCTGGTATGTCTGAATACAGCAGCAGTGTACTAACATAAAATAAATCTTTTAAAAAATGTAGGAGACACTTGAGAAGATTAACCCTACCAACATCAAAATATGTTTTATATGTCAGTTATTAAAATATAGATAATTATGTTCATCAAAATTTCTTAGGACTTTTTGTGTTAATAAGTCTATTATTTCTAGAAATTAGGATATATGACTTTACCAGAGATGTCTCAGATACAAACCTGAGGCACAAAAAAACAAAAACCAAAAGTGTTCTATATCTTTCAATCAGTTTTACGTTGTTTACCGTATATATATATATATATATATATATATATATATATATATGTGTGTGTGTGTGTGTGTGTGTGTGTGTGTGTGTGTGTGTGCATCCTATGTATGTATACCCACATCCAACCACACATAAATATGTACATAAATCAAAAGTTTTCATTCGAATTAATGTGCTATCTATTTGCTTGATCACTGTGTATTTAACAAGTATGGATGAAACTCTTCAAAGAAATAAATTTTTTCCAGAAGCAAGCAATCAGTGAATTGAGTGCATTTGATTCTCCTTCGTTTTTCATTTAGAATGAGCATGAGAGGCTGTCTATGAAAATGTAATGAATTAAAATGGAAAAATATAGAAATATAGTGTGAAAATATGTCCCCAACATTTCTCTGTGTGCCCCATGGATAAAACAAACAAGCAAAAAAATTACCCGGAGCTGAGGAGTTGTATTGATTCTGCATTACAGATTGATTGTATTATCCCTAGTACAAATTAGTCAAATATCTATCATGTGGCATACAATACACATGCAAAGGAAAAACAAGGACAAAATATATGGTACCAGTTTCTTAGTTGAAACAAAAATGTCTTTTTATGTCAAACTATAGACAAACACCTTATTGTGCTTGAGGCCACAGTGGGAAAAGCAATGTATCTGCCCTTTAATTAGGCAATAGATATCCATAAGGCTGTGTTCACTCAGCTTTCAACTGTTTATTTTGTATCAGTAAAATCCTTGCTCTCTGAAGGAGAGCTCAACCATAATTAAAAGTGTTACTGAGCTAAACACAATCACCAGTGCTTACCTCATTATATAATGCCATTGGCACCACAAGCAGAGTTCAAACTAGCTTTCCTTTCTACATTTTTGTCAGGCATAGTTTTGTAAAGTCTAAAGTAATTTAGCAATGACCCATATCACAATCAAGCATAAAAAACTGATGATTTTTGAATCGTGACACTGAATTGTTAGGGAGCTTGACAGTGGTTACTAACCTTGGATGCAATTGGAGATGAACAGCGCCCTTATGATCTTCTTTGGACAGGATCTCCTATTTTCCTGGTAAGACTAGCATGGAAAACATGATAACTGTTCCCCACACCCATATTTTCCAGTCAAATGATTGGAGCATTTGCTGGATCTAGGAAGAAGCACAATGATCTGCTTTATACCAAACATTCTAACATTACCTAACAGAGTCTCCTCCCTTAAGAATTAATCAAAATGATACTATCAAAACCATGGTCAGTAATCCCTCACCGAAAAAAGTGATTCACTAGAAGCCATACTAAAACAGATGTGGACTAATTTCCTTATTTTGCTTTCATAAACCTCTGACTTTGTGTGGCCATTTTACAGCTTCCTTTTTAGAGTACAGTTTTATTTTTAGACAAGTATAATTTCTCCTTTCTGTCTTATTATTCCAGATGCTACAAGAAAGGCTAAACATGCTCTTTCTGACTTTCTGGACTTTCTCATTTCTTCTCTGTATCTGACATACAGTCATTTTTATCATTCAACAGCTTACCTACGTCCATCTGCTGATGATATAAGCCATCTGGACATTTGCTCCAAGGACATAATGATCCTTCCTACTTTTCTCTGTCTTCTGCATCCTAGCAGTATCTGATGTTTATAGCTTCCCTGTCTAGCGATTGGTTTTTTTGTTTTTGATTTTTTGTTTGTTTGTTTGTTTGTTTGTTTTTCTCAATAAACTTGAGCTTCTTTGATTCTGTTTTAAACTTTTATTTTTTATGCTGAAGACCCCAGCTCTTATGATAACAAAATTATATACCTTTTCATTTAACCATGTACAGTTTCTTGAAATCAAGACATCTAGTTCAATACTGAACTCTTCATGTTTTAAGATATTAAAGGGTTATAGGATGCTAATCCCTATGTATCAGCATGGAAGCTATGCTATTACAAACAAAAGACATTCCTAGTTAAGAAGTAAAGTAATTCCAACTATTGCAAATGGAATTAGTTTATCAATATAATCATACAACTAAAATTTATTATCAAACTCAGATCTATGGCAAAATGTACACAATATCCCAAAGACAGAATATTGTATTTCTCATAAAATTCAATAATAATGTTAAAATGTAATTACTGCATTAGTTTTCACATATTCTGATATGATGTAGATATAATTTAGTAAAAGTAAAATAATTATGATTTGACTTAAATTATGTAGTCCTTGGAAGATTACTACATCAAGAAATACTCAAACATTTGAATATTCACCAAGCAAACTTGTGACAGCTAATCATTATCAACTTGACTATATTAGACATCATTTAAAAGATAAATCTCTAGGCTCTTCTGTAAATATGCTTATAAGATAGATTTAACTAAGGAAGAAAGAATTAAGCCTGGGTGTGGGTAGCGACAATCCATGAGCTGTTATGTCAGATTAAATATGAGAGGAAAGGGGGAGAAAGTCTTGGAATAAGTGTTAATTCCCTTCTGCTTCTAACTTCAGCTGTAATGTGACTACTCCTCCTGGATTGCTTTCCCAGCATGGTGTACTGTATTCTGTCTTACATAAACCATTGTTAAAGCTGCTTTTCCAGGCATTTTGTCCCAACAATGAGAAAATTAGTTAATGCAATTCATTTTATTGTATTTTACATTTGTCTAGAGCAAAGTATGAAATACCAAACCATGCAAAATTATCTTTTATTCATTCAGAATAGAAAACACATAAGAATAACTTGGAAGTTAACTAATCTATCTTCATACATATACCTAGAAGAGAATGAATTATTCTTTCTTCTGTCTTACTCTTTTGAAGGCTCTCAGATGGTATGTATGACGATAACCCTAACTGGTAAGTGTCAGAGACCTGTGTCTTCTTTTTGACTGACTCTTTGTTTACATGGATATATAACTGAATACCTAACCAAAACTCATAAATCTGTGACTTCTTCACACTGGCTGATATTAAGTCCTCAGAACAAAACTTGAACAAAAACCCTCATGAAGCAATATCCTTCTAACAATGGTCTTCCTGGATAGTCTTTCTTTAGATGTAAAATTTTTTGTTGCTATTTGCTGTTGGAAAATTTTCCCTCAGTTCTTTATCCTATTTTTCCTTTACATATACATTTCATTTTTCACTGTGTTATGAAATTATAGAATTTGTATTAACATGTTTTAAATTGTTTAATTTCACATACTCTCTGCCATGTTGTATCCATTTCTGTGATTAGTAGGTAATTGAATGATGTTGCAAAATGATGTGATGATTAATAAGGAACAATTTATTTATTAAAACAATTTTATTCAGTTTTAGGGTTAGAATTATATGCAGAGTTTTCATAATTTTTATGCCAATGAAAATCAAGAAATTCTAGGGAATATTCAAGGATAGCAAAAGAGTCTTATATCAGTTGAGGGTTGTCTCAAGACCAATTTTATGGTCAATTTTGGAGAAAGTACCATGAGGTGCTCAGCAGAAGGTGTATTCTTTTGTTTTAGGGTAAAATGTTCTTTAGACATCTTTTAAATCTGTCTGGATCATAACCTCTATAAGTTTCACTTTCTCTGTGTTTAGCTTCCGTTTCAATGACCTGTCCATTGGTGAGAGTATGGTGTTGAAGTCTCCCACTACTATTGTGTGGAGTTCAAGGTGTGTTTTGAGATTTAGTAAAGTTTCTTTTCTGAATGTGGGTGTAATTGCATTTGGGGCATAGATGTTCAGAATGGAGACATTCTCTTGGTGGATTTTCCCTTTGATGAATATGAAGAGTCCTTTCTCATACTTGATAACTTTTGGTTAAAACTCTATTTTATTGGATATTAGGATGGCAACTCCAGCTTGTTTCTTGGGACCCTTTGCTTGGAAGACCCTTTTCTATCCTTTTACTCTGAGATAGTATCTGAAGTCATGAAATTAGAAATAAATCAATTTGGAGAATACAGGGAGATTCATATAGTGATTAGAAGGAAAATATTATCAAAATACCTAATGCATTAATATAGAAATATCTTAATAAAACATAAGTTTTTATAAATAATACATGCTAATAAAGTTGATAATGAAAATGATAGTATTTCCTTAGTAGCTTAATTTTCTTTGGCTCAAACATTATAAGAAAAACTGCATATAACTCTCATTATGAAGAATTGTCAATTATCTAAGAGAAGATGAAGATTTATGTTTTAAAGTAATTCAGATGAAGAAAAACATTGTGTTCATCCTTGTGATGAACATACCAATTGCCAAAATGTAAGCTGTGAAGGTATGTGTAAGTAGCATTATATAGACTCACAAGATTATATTTAAGAATATATATGTATATACAAATACATATATGTATGAAAAAATAACAAAAAATAAGCTATGAAGTTGTAGGAGAATTGGGGAATGTAATAGAAGGCGTTGGAAGGTGGAAACAGAAAGGAGAATTGTAATTAAAATACAATATCAAAAGTAAATAACAGAAAAAGACATGTTTTATAGAAGAATTTGACTTCATCCAAAACAATGCTCATATATATATATATATATATATATATATATATATATATATATACACACACACAGTTTTTCAACATTTTTCCTTCCCCTATCCTCCCTGTAAAGCCTTTAGTATATCCCATAATGCTTTCTCATATACATGGATTTTTGCTTTAGCAGTTGTTTCATGCATAAATGTATGTGTGTGTGTTTGTGTGTATGTGTGTATACACACACATATATACATGTATATATATATGTATATGTACATATATACACACACACATATATTTATATATTTATATATATATATATATATATATTCTTAAATATGATCTACTCCATCTGTATAGTTTTACTTGCTGCTTTCAAGAATGTTGATCTGGTATTAGATAAACCAATTGATATGCTCACATCTGGAAAAATCTATTATTTCCACTTTCAAAGTTTTCAATAGCTTATATTTCTTTCTGTACTGTTAAGCTTTGTAGGCTTTCCCCTATTTATTTTGGCATGTCTAGATTAGCTTATGACATTTTAATGTTCTCATCTCCATATCAATCACCTTATATATCTTTCATTTATCAATGTTTACTCTAGTCACTTTTTCTTCCCCTGATTTTTTTTTCCTTGAGGGTGTATTGTCTCAATTTTTCATTTCTCTTTCCAGCTCTTTCTTATTCAATAAATTCTCAGGACTTTGTCTCACATAATAGAGTGTATCTCTCTTTTTGAATGAAATATATCATTATCTCTCCTGTTGCAATTGAATCCTGATTATGAAATATTTGTGCTCTTCTCTTTCAACATCAATGTCAGACAAACTTATTAACATATGGTAGGTATTCAGTATATACATGTAATATAAATAAATGATAATGTATGCACACTAATCAATTTCTCTCAATAAAGGGAAACTATTATGTGTCAGTCAAACATAAAACATAGACAAACAACTCAGCACTTGTGATATTTATATTAAATGTATATTCAAATTAGTAAGTGATATGTATGTATATGTTAATATATAATGTTTATTATATAAATGAATAACCTAAGTTGAAGCTACAAGTATTCTTGTGTCTTTAAAAAATGTCAACGGAGACCTGGGGATTCTATGAAAAATTAATTACACACTGTCTTTGTTTCATAAGTAAAGAATTTTACTCTTGCTACTGAGTCCTGAGTTTAATTTAGGATTTTTGTTTGTAAACTTTGTTCATATTTTAAAATGGCTGATAATCTGACTTGAACCTTTATGGATTTTAAATAAATAAAATGTAGGCATTGGATAATCTATGGATTTTTTGGTAAATTTTGAAAGTTGTTTTATTGTCAAGAAATATTATCAACAAGAACGGAGCATCCAGCAACCATGGCTTTACTTTACTCAAGTTTAGTAAATGGTATACTTGACTATGTTAGTAAGTGATATGTATGTACATTTGTGACTACATGATGCTAATTATGCATTTCTTTTGAAGCTATAAGACTTCCTGTGTCTTTTGGAAATTTCAACTGAGTGTTGAGGATTTTGTGAAGAATTCAATATCTATTCTTTCTAATCAAAATGAATTCTTCCTCGGTGACTACCAAAATAACCAATGTTTCCTCAAAGATTTCTCGTTCTTCCTTTTGCCTCACAATACATGATGTACTTGTCTTTAATAGGTGAGTAGTATTCCTTTATTGAAATAAGCCACAATTTCTGTATTTATTCTTTGGTTGAGGGGCATCTGGATCTTTTCCAGTTTCTTGCTATTACAAATAAAGATGCTATGAACACAGTTGTTCAAAAGTCAGGTAAATGAATAGAGATTGGCAGTGAGTGGGGTTGGAGGAATGGAGGACATCTCTAGGACTTGCCAGAGATCTGGAATGGAGAGGATCCCAGGAGTCTACGTGGGTGACTTTAGCTGAGACATAGCAGGTGGGATATAGAAACTGAAGTGGCCATTTATAGGAGCCAATCAGCATACACAGTGGAGGGATAATGACAACTCATCCAAAATCCTTTGTCCCAAAATTTGTCCTGTCTACAAGAAATGCAGCAACAAAATGGCACAAACTGAGGAAATGGGCAACCAATAACTGGACCAAATTGAGACCTATTCTATGAGCAATCACCAGTCCTTGTCAATATTAATGATATTCTATTATACATGCAGAGAGGAGACTAGCATAACTGTAACCAGAGAGGCTGAACTCAGAAGCTAACTGAAACAGATACAGAGACATACAGTCAAACATTGGATGGAGCTTAGTGTGACTTATGAAAGAGTTGTTGAGAATTAAGAGCCCTGGAGGGGATAAGTACTCCACAGGAAGATGAACAGTCAACTAACATGCATATGTGGGGAAACTCCGAGACTGAACCACAAACCAAAAAGCATACACAGGATGGACCTAGCCCCTAACTCATGTGTAGGAGCTCAGTCTTCATTCAGTTCCCCCAACAACTATAGTGGGGGGCTGTCCCTAAAACCATTCCCTATCTATGGATCCCATTCCCTATGGGGATGCCTTGTTTGGCATTGGTGGTACAGGATAAACCAAGACTTGTAGAGATTTGATATGCCAGTTGTCATGGGAATGCTCAGGGGAACCTCGACCCTCTCAGAGGAGAAGTAGTGGGGGATAATGTGTGGCCTATGTGAGGGGGTACTTGGAAGAAGTGTTAGCCATTGGAATGTAGAGTGAAAAAAGATGGAAATTAAAGGAAAATGCATATTAAGAATTTAAAACAAAGAGAACAAATAAGTGGCGGTGAATAATAATAACAAAAATTTAAAATACAAGAATTGTAGATGATGCATCCACATGTCAAAAGCACACATCTATGAGAGTATTTTGATTACTACTTTACACACACACACACACACACACACCAAGGTATGCCACTGAGGTCTTTGAAGGAAGATTGTCATTTTTCAATGCAGAGAAAGGAAAAACTAGAACAACATAATGAGGAAGAGATTTTTCTTGATTGTGTCATATATATAACAGGAAAAAGTCCCTGATTTAAAAATATATATCAAATAAATACAAATTAAACAACAAAAAACAAACAAAATATCAACAACAACCACAACAACAAGAAGAAAATAAACAGTTGAAATCACTGTTTGATTCTTCTTTGTCTTCTGCTGTTTCTTCCTAAAGCTTTGCCTCATATAATTTTCTTTTCCTTTTCCTTTAAAGGCTGAAAATCTTCTTGTTCTGGGGATCAAATCTACATTATCTGACTTTGCCAGATCAGTACACAAATACTCTTCTATGATGTATCACTTTGAGCACCAGGGTTGGATTTCAGAGCTTGTTAAAGCTGAATATCTCTTAAGCAAGATAGAAAGCACAGGAAAGTGAGGGACATGAGAAAGAAAAGTTTTTCTTCACCCTTGGATCCAAAAGAAGCACTTTACTAGCATTGAAGATGGTTTCAGTTTTTATGTTATAACTCTAGCTGTGGTATCTCCATGGCAACCTCATTTACCTGGCTTATCAAAAGAGAGAAAATATAAAAATAAAATAAAAATGTAAATACAAAATATAAAAAACATTACTTGTAGACCACTACTATATATGACTAATATTAACACAATTTTGACTGTTCCCTGAGAAGGTAGTACTGACACTTGGGTATGTCTTAGTTTTACACATTCTTCTTTGAGAAGCCTACATCCAAGCTTCCATGATTTTCTTTCTTCTTATTTATTCCCTTGTGCTTAGCCATATATTTAAATATTTTAATAAACCCCCAATTCTTCTTCATAAACTGGCTAGTACAAAATTATAACATCAATGGCCTAAATCTACAGTGTTCAGTGGAGCTCCCTATGACTCAATGACAATTCTTCAGGCTGATGGTATTCACAATGAAGACTTGTCTCTTTTCTTTTGTGGCTGATAATTCTCTTCTTCACTTTTCACATACCTCATCCATTCCTATACCATAGAAATCATACTGCAATAATTACATTTTGTTGCTACAATAACAAACCATGATCATAAGTGAATAACACAATAAAGAATTTGATTTGGTATACGATTTCAAAATTCACAGTAACAGGGGCTTTTGGTATCAAGTGGCTAGTGCATAAAGTTTAGTGATAAGATCTTCAACTAAGAACACAAAACAGACACACTAAAAGACAATTGAGGCTATGAACTGACAAAACTAAGTCACTAGTGACATACTTCTTTGACCCATGCTTTACACACTGAAAGTTCCATTACCTTTTAAACAGTACCAAAATTTGCAACCAAAACTTCAAATACCTATACCTGTAGCAGGGGTATTTCTTATTCAAGCTCCTACACATGAAAATCTCAAATTCTAGTACAACTTATTTAATTCATTATATAATTAGATCTTAGGGATACACTCAACGTAAATTTTGCATTATATTATTTTAGAAGTATTTAAAATAATAAGTTACAAATATATATATTCTTAACCACTTACTTTTAATTTTATATATATTCATTGCTTTGTTATGAGGACCATTACTCTGTTAGTTAGGTTAGTGCCAACTTGCCAGAAGCTGGAATCTTTTGGGAAGAGTGACTCTTGGTAGAGAAAATTTCTCACCAGATTGGCCTGAACAAAACATGTGGGGCATTTTTCTGGATTGATGATTTATGTTGAATGGGAGTTATTTACTATAGTTAGGTGCTCCTGAGCTTTATAAGAAAGCAGTTTGAGAAAGCCATGAAAGCAGACAAATAAGCATAACTCCTGTTTTAGGACTTGCTTCTAGATTCCTGCCAGGCTTTCTAGTCCTGACTTACCTCACGTATGTATATTTACCTGGAAATTTATGACAAAATAAACTTTTTTTTTCACCAAACTTGCTTTTGCTGTAGTCTTTATCACAGCAATATAAATTCAGAATAGACTGTCATAATATTGTGTGACTTAAAAATTAAGACTCAAAATATAACCTGTTTAAAGCAAAATAAAAACTAGGGAAAAGTAAGAAATACATCTTAACATCTCCACAACAAACAAAGAACCTGTGAACATATTAAGTTTTCCAGAGAGTATGAGAATAGACAATGATTTTAAGTGCTTTAGAAAACCTGGCTATGTATAGTTCAATAACATGGTGAACTTAGAAGTAATTATCTTTTTCAGTCTTGAGATAATAGAGCTGGTGAAAGAACATGCACATATGTTCATCAAATGGTACTGTTGGCGAAAATGTTTGTGCTTATTTAGTTGCAGATTTACTCAGAGAGAAGATATTCAGACATGGTCAAATCTGGTTCATCTCTTGGCACATTACAAAGAGGATGCTTCTGGTACATTTTCTACAGCTTGGAATAGACTAATAGGATGTGATTTATAATAAAACTCCATTCATCTTGGCAATGAGCAAATCTTACAGGACCCTGGGAAATTTCCACAAACATTAAAAAAGAGAAAGTTATATAAACTACTTTGATCATTGCTGGATAAGATTCTATCAGATTTAAGCATTGTGAACCCCAAAAGCAACCATTTATTATTACAGATCTTCAAGAGACAATATTTTTTAAACAAAATTTTAATTACTGGTAAGCAAAGATAAAACTGAAAATTATAAGTCATATAAAATGCTGACTACCACATACTTTGGAATCTAGAAAACAGAATTTTTATTTCCATTCTTTACATAGGAAATATATACTTCACATTTTTCTGTCAATTGTCACTGTGTATACTCCAAACAATTTGGTTAAATTGAAATTTTTCTATGCAAAATTTCAAACTTAGACTTGTATTGAATTTTTGTCTTATAGGTATTTATCTTCTATGATCTGGGAGGAAAAATATCCTCTTGTTTAAAATATAAACAGTGAAGATGATGTACAATAATAAAATTATTAGGATTCTTAGTCATGTTTAGAGCTGCAGTTTCTGTGAGGAACATTTATATCATGCCTTCATCCCATCATCACTCCATCATCTCACAACTATCTACCGAATGAAATTGCTAAGGCCACAGCAGTTAAACAACATGTCTTATAGAATGAGAACTTTATGGAAGTCTTCACTTTTTTCTCCTGTGAAGAATAGATATGAGATTTCATTTTGTAGGACAGACTCTACACCCAGAAACTGATAATAGTTTATTTGCTCTGAGTAATTTTCAATCCCCATGACTGTTTTAAGAGGAGTACAAGATTTAGTCTGGAGTACTCTATAAGGAACTGGAAGAAAACCATGTAGACAAAAGTACCAGAAGTATAAATACTGAGATTGGACTTGACACAATGGTTTGTCATTCTAAACTTTGTCATTTTTATCTGATTCTTTTGTACAGTGGACTAGCTAAAGACAAATGGACAACTATTTAAGATGCTTAGCCACTATCATAAAAGTTTGCTAACTACATGAATAAAACACAGGTATATGATCTATTTTCTGATTTTAGTTAGTAAAAGTAAAAAAGTAGTCTGTGTTTAAACAGCATGCTGTCAGATAAATTTCAAAGAGTTTTGTTAGCCTCAGGACACGACCTATGCAGAAAAAATAAGTTCTTTATTATGTAAGGTAATGTGGTTTTTCATAGTACTATAGATCCCCTAAAGTCTGTAAGAATTACATATCTAAATGAAAGTTGAAAATCTGCTTATGTTACTCAACCACTACCAGTATTTTGAGTTATAATTTGATTTGAACAGGGTTTGACCATGCGAATATTGAACAGAAAAAGGAACTTGATACAAAACTAAGTAATAATGTATTTTTAATGATTTTAAAATTTAAGGTACTGCCATATCATAGTAAATATAAAACTTGAAATACAATTAATTAACAGAAAAAACAAATAATAGCCTAATGATTAACTGATTGACAAATGGAAAGCCCTGAAAACTGAATCAAGAGAGTATGTACATGAGAGACATTAAAATAAAAATATAAAGTTGAATGTCTTGTTAAATTTGAATGCTAGGGTGTATCTTTTTGGGGAGAGGGAGCTCAGACTATAAATTTCCATATTCAACTACACAGTATAGGAAGGAAAAATTAGGAAGTAGAAAGTACTCTGTTTCAGGTATTGAAAATAAATATCTTAACCAATAAAATAAGCTTATTGTTATAGTCTTGAAAAATATGACAAACACAGATATTGTGCACATACAGACACACACGGAGACAGAGACACAGAGAGAAAATCAGAGAGAGACAGACAGAGAGAGAGACAAAAAGAGACAGAGAGCAGGGAAAAGAGAAGAGAGGGGAGAGAGAATGAGAATGAGAGAGAGAGAGAGAGAGAGAGAGAGAATCATTTATGATTTGCTTTACTTCCCATAGAAGAGAATTTAATGTTTAGCCAAGATTTACAGTATTTCCCATTAAAAGTGAACTCTGCTCTGAAGGAAGGGAATGTCCTCATCTTGGCAATGTATCCTGAATTTTTTCACAAATATTTTTTTCTGTAAATTAATATATTATTATAATATGTCTTGCTTTTTGTGAACTATACTACAGCTGTGCTCCCAGTCTACATTTCAGTTCCTAAAACATTATGTGTTATTTACATTAATAGTTGTCTCCTTAAGAAAACAACATTTGTATACTCAGTTCAGTTGTCAACAAATCTAAAAGTCTTTGGCTACAAATGGTGTATTAAAATATTGTCACCTGTCTTGTTCCAACTGCATTATCTTCCAAACAAGCATTGAGTTGAAAAATCGAGATTTTTTTTCTCACTGGGGAGAATGATCAGTTCTTCAGTAGATGAACCCAGCTCTAATCCAAAAGCATAAATAATTCATGTAATTGTCCCAGGAGATGTAATAAAAAATTGCAAATATTCATAATAAACAGTGATGGAGATTTAGTTCAATTGAACAGTGATTATCTACAGTTTGATCTTCAGCTATATAACATAAAAGAAGTTATTGAATCAAAACTAATATAAGTATGAGATTTAGTAGAGAAGAATATTAAATATGCTGCTTTCATTATATTACAGGTGTTTGTAAACTTAAACAATCAAACATTCATAAGACATAAAGCTACTACACTTGATAAGAAAATTATAGTGTGATATTAATGCATGTTTACATGGCAGAAATGAATATTAGCAATTCAGCATGAAAGAAAGAGAAGATTTAAAGGAACTAAAAAATGTCCAATGAGCTGTAAGGTAACATAAAATACTGAATATGGGTAATTGAGACAACTGCCATAGGCCACTGGGAATGAATTTATTCATGAGAGTGTAATATGTGCACACGACATCAAACAAAAGAGTGATGAAAAGTGATCTTAGAAAAAATAAAATAAAAACATCCCAATTGTTTAGACTAGAAGACTTACTATTATAAAAATGTTAGCACCTAAAAGTATTATATAAATTCAACACAATCAAATATGAATTTTCAGTGCCATTTTCACAAAAAATTAATATTTTAAAATTCATCTAGAATAAAGGAAAAACCCTAATAGCCACAACATTCTTTGATTAAATTATAATTGAACAGGATGGCCAGGTATGATTTAGAGGGGTACTTGTCTCTGAAATTTGTGGAATACTGCTGTCTTTTCCCACGTGGTCTTTTTATTTTTATTTTTTTTGATAATTTATTCACATTTCAAATGTTTCCTCCTTTTCAGGTCTCCCCTTTAGAAAACCCCTATCCCCTCACTCATGCCCCTGCCTCTGTGATGGTATTCCACTACCCACCCACCCGCTCATTTCTGTCTTCTCTCCCTGGCATCTCCTATACTAGGGCACCTAACACCCTTAAACCCAAGGGCCTTGCCTCCCTGTGATGTCCAATAAGGCCCTCCTCTGCCACATATGTGGCTGCAACCATGGGTCACTCCCTGTATTCTTTGGTTGGTAGTCCAGTCGTCCGGAGCACCAGGGGGTCAGGCTAATTGAAACTGTTGCTCCCTCCATGGAGCTGCAAACTCCCTCAGCTCCTTCAGTTCCTTCTCCAACTTCTCCATCTGAAACCTCACACTCAGTCCAATAGTTGCTGTGAAGTGAATCTTGGGTGTTCCAAACTCTTGGGCTAATATCCACTTTTCTGTGAGTACAAACTATGTTTATTATTTTGTGACTGAGTTACCTCACTCAGGATGATATTTTCAAGTCGCATCCATTTGCCTGCAAATTTCATGAAGTCATTGTTTTTAATAGCAGAGTAGTATTCCATTTTGTAAATGTACCACATTTTCTGTATTCATTCCTCTGTTGATGGACATCTGGGTTGTTACCAGATTCTGGCTATTATAAACATGGCTGCTATGAACAAAATGAAGCATGTGTCTTTATTACATGTTGGAGCATCTTCCTGGAATATGCCCAGGAGTGGTATAGCTGGTTTCTCAGGTAGTATTATGCCCATTTTTCTGAGAGTCTGCCAAACTGATTTCCAGAGTGATTGTACCAGCTCGCAATCCCAGCAACAATGGAGGAGTGCTCCTCTTTCTCTACATCCTCACCAGCATCTGCTGTCACCTGAGTTTTTGGTCTTAGACATTCTGACTGGTGTGAGGTGGAATCTCAGGGTTGTTTTGATTTGCATTTCCCTGATGACTAAGGATGTTGAAGATTTCTTTAGGTGCTTCTCAGCCCTTTGAGTTTCATCAGTTGAGGATTCTCTGTTTAGTTCTGTTCTTCATTTTTTGATAGGGTTATTTGATTCTCTGAAGTCTAACTTCTTGAGTTCTTTGTATATGCTGGACATTAGCTATCTATTGGACCGATGATTGGTAAAGATCTTTTCCCAATCTGTTGGTTGCCATTTTGACCTATTTACAGTGTCCTTTGCCTTACAGAAGCTTTGTAATTTCATGAGATCCCATTTGTCTATTCTTGGTTTTAGAGCATAAGTCATTAGTGTTTTGTTCAGGAACTTTTCTCCTGTACCCATTTGTTCAAAACATTTTCCCTCTTTCTCTTCTATTAAATTCAGTGTATTTGGTTTTATGTGTAGGTCTTTGATCCACTTGGACTTGAGCTTTGAACTGAGAGATAGAAATAGATCAATATGCATTCTTCTACATGCTAACTGCCAGTTGAACCAGCACCATTTGTTAAAAATGCTGTTTTTTATTCCCACTGGATGATTTTAGCTTCTTTGTCAAAGATCAAGTGACCATAAGTGTATGAGTTCATTTCAGGGTCTTCAATTCTATTCCATTGATCTACCTGTATGTCACTGTACCAATACCATGCAGTTTTTATTACTACTGCTCTGTAGTACAGCTTGAGGTCAGGGAGGTTAATTTCCCCATAACTTCTTCTTCCACTTCTTTTTTTTTTTTTTGTTGAGAATAGTTTTGCTATCCTGGGTATTTTGCTATTCCAAATGAATTTGAGAATTGTTCTTTCTAAGTCTATGAAGAATTGAGTTGTTATTTCGCTGGGGATTGCATTGAATCTGTAGATTGTTTTTGGCAGGATGACCATTTTAGCTATATTAATCCTGCCAATCCATGAGCATGGGAGATCTTTCCATCTTCTGAGGTCTTCTTCAATTTCTTTCTTCAGAGACTTGAAGTTCTTGTCATACAGATTTTTCACTTGTTTGGTTAGAGTCACACCAAGATACTTTATATTATTTGTGACAATTGTGAAGGGTTTCATTTCCCTAATTTCTTCCTCAGCCTGTTTATCCTTCGAGTATAGGATGGCTACTGATTTGTTTGAGTTAATTTTATATTCAGCCACTTTGCTGAAGTTGTTAATCAGCTGTAGCAGTTCTCTGGTGCAGTTTTTTGGGTAACTTAAGTCTATGATCATATCATCTGCATATAGTGATAGTTTGATTTCTTCCTTTCCAATTTGTATCCCCTTGACTTCCTTTTGTTGTCTAATTGCTCTTTGTAGAACATCAAGTACTATATTGAATAGATAGGGAGAGAGAGGGCAGTGTTGTCTAGTCCCTGTTTTTCCTGGGATGGCTTCAAGTTTCTCTCCATTTAGTTTGATGCTGGCTACTGGTTTGCTGTGTATTGCTTTATACTATATTTAGGTGTGGGTCTTGAATTCCTGACCTTTCCAAGATTTTTATCATGAAGAATGTTGAAATTTTAAAATTTTTTTCAGCATCTAATGAAATGATCACATGGTTTTTTTCTTTGAGTTTGTTTATTTAGTAGATTACATTGATGGATTCCTGGGTATTGAACCAATTGTGAATCCCTGGGATAAAGCCTACTTGATCATGGTGAATGATCATTTTGATGTGTTCTTCAATTCATTTTGCAAGAATTTTATTGAGTATTTTTGCATCAATATTCATAAGGGAAATTGGCTTGCAGTTTTCTTTCTTTGTTGGATCTTTTGAGGTTTTGGTATCAGTGCAACTGTAGCCTCATATAATGAACTTTCCCGTGTGTTCTTTATTGTGCTTCCATGTTTCCTATTTCTGGTATTTTGGCATCTAGCATTTTAACCATGATTATTTTATATCCCCTAATTGACAATTTAAAAATCTATGTAGTATATAAAGCTGTTATGTTTGATTTGTTTCTCAAACCTTCTATTTCTAAATATTAATGAATGTATAATTGCATAGTTTACTTCTTTCTCTTTGATTCCTCTATCTCTTCACATGCCTCTTCTCACATCCTTTCAATTTTTTTCTGTTTTCTTTAATTATTGATGTTATACATACAAACACAAACACACACATACCACAATGCACACATATGCACACACAGAGACAGAGAAAGAGACAGAGATGATGATGATGATGATGATGATGATGATGATGATGGTAATGATCATGATGTTGAAAATATAAATAAGTTTTAACCAGCTGAGTCAAATAGAGTTTACTGTGTACATATTTCAAGGCTGACTACTTGTTATTGTATAACTAAATATGAGCTTATTCCCAAAGAAGTCTGACACTCCCTGTTTATGCATTTCTTCTTTTCCTATTGTTCTTAGTTTAAGGCTTATATCTCATGAGATTTAATTCTTTCACATTAGCATAACCATTGATGTGCGTGTTCATTTTTGATAGGCATCTATTTCATTAAAGTATCTTGGATGTATCATCCTTGTTCTTTTAAGTAATCACATTCTCCCCATCAAGTTCCTTGTTCCTGGATACCACAATCATTAGACCCTTTCTTCTTTGGTGTTTCTTAATATTAAGTGTTGTGTTGTGGATTATCCACTCCTGCTGAGTACACCCCAGGATCACTTGTTCTCTCTCTCTCTTTTTTTTAATTAATTAATTAATTATTTTTTTTATTTTCATATTTTATTTACATTTCAAATGTTTCCCCCTTTCCAGATCTCCCCTTTGGAACCTCCCCATTCCCTCCGCCCTCCCCCTGCCTCTATGGGGATATTCTTCAACCCACCTCCCCACCCCACCCCCACCCACTCTCGTCTTCCCTCCTTGACATTCTCCTATACTGGGGGATATAACACCCTCAGGCCTAAGGATCACTTGTTCTCTACATTTTGACCTGGTGTGATTTTTATGATGATTTTTGTCTGCCACAAGAGAAGATTCTTTGGTGCATGACACACTTATTTGTCAGTATAATGATAGATTATAGTTAGTAATTATGCTCCTCTAATTAACTGGTAATAGTTGGTTTTCCTCAAGAGAAACATGACATGAGCCAACTATTCAAATACTTTTTAAACTCAACATTTCTTACATGACTTTTAAATTTTGTTGAATGTTAGCTGAGAAAAGAAGTAAAGAACTGAGAATGTTAGATGGTTAATGCCAAGTTTAACGCTAGACTGACTAGGAGTTTTGATATATTTACTGTTGTTGTTCTAGGTATTGAATCTTTCATTGAACCTTTACCTGATTTCATTGACTTTTAGCTATAGATGTTGTTAAGTTTTCCTAGGACTCTTCTAAATCGAATCATTGTCTTCTAGGTTCCCATTTCATTCACACATGAATTTTTGTGGGAACCAGAAGCTGGAAGTGGAATGTTCTCACTAAATCTCAGTTTAAACCTGGATTGAGTTTCAGAGTTGTGACCTTTGGAAGTTTTTCTTTATTCATCTATTTATTATTCACTTACATATTATATCATGACTGTAGTTTCCCCTTTCTTCTCTCCTCCTAGTCTTTCCTCTCTTTTCCCTAGATATCCTCCTCCTCTGATTTCATTCAGAAAGAGGCATGCCTCCCAGAGATTACAAACAGAACATGGCCTAACAAGTTACAATGAGCCTAGACACTTACATTTATTTCATTTTATATTTGTTCACTCCACTCTATGTGATACTGATTGTCAGAAGGGTAGAATTTTGACATCACCTTTAAGCTATGTGAGATATGGCTTGGTGCAGAATAGCTGTCCGCTTAGATGCAGTGACCTTCACAGAGCCCATAATAATGCAGTGCCAAGAAAGTATTCCAGAAGTCAGAAAGAACAGTCAGGAACCTATCAGATGCAATCATACCAGGATCTTTATTTGAGCTAGCTCAAGCACAACTCACCACTGACCCAGAGGATGGTTCTTGTGAATGAAAAGCCTGAACATTCATCAAGACAAGGTTTTGTAGAAAGTGGTAAGTGAGGGGTGAGTAGTTTTTGCCTGGCAAATATCTAACTGGGGTGCTACCAAGGCCTTTAGCATAATTAGTTGTTGCTGGGAGCCAAACCATAAACTTAAGTTTTGATTGGTGGTTGTTAGAGGGTGTACTTGTTAGGGGTTAATCTGGAAACTGGTGATAAAAGCTGTATTTGTTGAGGGTGATTAACCTGGAGACATAGATCTTGTTGGGGTTAACCTAGAAACTGGAGCTAGGCTTTTTGTTAGCAGGTATCTTGGAAACTGATGCTGGACACCAATCAGCTTGTAAGTTTACTTCAGTTCAAACTTAGGTCAGGTTCTCTAAGATATAGTTTGAACCAAAAATTTGGTCTCTCAACAGTTACTTTCCCTCTCTCATTTCCTAGAAAACTTTTTTTTTTTTTTTTTTTGGTCTACAAATTTTATTGTAGTAAAACATTGTGATTAACATAAATTATTTTCTTTATTTTTCTTCTGAGAGATTTATTGTTATTTTTTCTTAATGTATTATTTTAGTGGATTATTTTGGAATCTCACATCATAGACCCAGTCCTCTCCTGTCCTCCATCCTCTGTGACTCCCTCTTGGAAAAAGAAGGAGGAGGAGGAGGAGGACAAGGAGGACGAGGAGGATGAGGAGGACAAGGAGAAAAAGAAGAAGAAGAAGAAGAAGAAGAAGAAGAAGAAGAAGAAGAAGAAGAAGAAGAAGAAGAAGAAGA
>JADRCH010000073.1:13764078-13873512 GCA_019843965.1 Rhynchomys soricoides | reverse complement strand
GAAGAAGAAGAAGAAGAAGAAGAAGAAGAAGAAGAAGAAGAAGAAGAGGAGGCAGAGGCAGAAATGTTCACTTTGTGCTGTCCATTTCTCACTGGAGCATGGTCAAACTCCTTGTGGCCTGCTCCCCAAGGGAAGCTGACTCCTTTTCCACCTGCACCACTGCCAGAAGTGTGGAGAGGCCATGAGGTTCTAATGGAATTATTGATAAAATCTACCAAAACTCTGGAACTCTGGGGGATCTTAAGGATTAAATCAGTGGAACTCAGCCTCTAGAACGTGTCATATTTGTGAATTGTTGTTACCGGAATCTGTTCACTTCCCTCAGTCCCAGTAAACTGAACTAATATATGATTTTCTGAATTGATGGTATAGTGGCCTCAATATTTCCTTAAAATTTTAAGACATTTTTTTTTTAATTTTAAGTTTTAATTTCTTATGAAGGATGATTGACAGGTTTCAAACTCTTTTAAATTGAATCTATAAATTATACCTCCTTGATTTAACTTTTATTGTATGAATTGCTCATCATTCTGTTAGGTTGTCCATTTGCTTTGCCCTTCAGTACAACATGTTTTATTAAACATCATTCAATGTTCTTTGGGTCAAGAACCTCTGGCTGTCACTCAAACCTCACTGCTCATTATGATAATTGTGCTTCCTGAAATTAAACTCTGCACCCAAAGCCCTATTATTTCAGTACATCACCACATTCAGTATTTCAAATAACCCAGTTATACAGTATTCTTTACTTTTCCCACTGTTGTGACTGGATGTAACTGGATGTGGTTCCTCTCATTGAGTAAGATGTTCTTGTTACCAGAGCATTCTATATAAGCAATGTGTAGTAAGGATCTCTTAGGGAGCTTAGTGAACAGTTCGTCTTAAAACTTAGGAATAAAGCTTTTTAGCAGGCACAGCTTTTTGATCTCTTATTATGCTGTGCTATTTTACTAAAAGTTCTTATGTTTTGTAACTTAATTTTCACTGCTGTCATTTTCAGCAAGTTTGCAAAACTCCTCCAAGTATGTATTGGGAACACCTAGGATTCTGTAGATGATAAATTTTCATGTTTCCTTCCATTAATGAATTCCTTTTTGTCTAAATGTCTTTGAGAATGCTGTCTCCATCCAGAGGAAACAGTTGCATATTTCTATCACTCACTGCTGGGTATACACATTCATGATGAATAATTCAGTTTCTTTCAATGCCTCAACCAAATCCATTACATGCATAGTGAAGTCACTATAGTTCTAATAAGCAGAAGTAGACTTGTTAGTGAATTCTGTGTGTGTGAACTACCAGCCTTTAAAAAAAAGCAGTGAAATACTTTTTTTTTATTTTCACATTTTATTTACATTTCAAATGTTTCCCTCTTTTCAGATCTCCCCTTTGGAACCTCCCCATTCCCTTTGCACTCCCCCTACCACTATGGGAATATTCTCCAACCCACCCTCCCACCCACCCACCCACTCTCCTCTTCCCTCCTTGTCATTCTCCTATACTGGGGGAGCAAACACCCTCAGGCCCAAGGGCCTCTCCTCCCCCTGAGGGATAACAAGACCCTCCTCTGCCGCATTTGTGGCCAGCACCATGGGTCCCTCCATGTGTATTCTTTAGTTGGTGGATCAATCTCCAGAAGTATGGGGTTGGGGCAGACCAGTTGCCATTGTTGCTACCTCCCTGGGGCTGCACACTCCCTCAGCTCCTTCAGTCCTTTCTCCAAGCCCTCCAGCTGGGACCTCACACTCAGTACTACTGTTGTTGTGAAGTGACCCTTGGGTATTTCAAACTATTGGCTAATAACCACTTAACAGTGAGTACAAACCATGTTCATTCTTTTGTGACTGCGTTACCTCGCTCAGGATATTTTCAAGATCCATTCATTTGTCTACGAATTTCAAGAAGTCATTGTTTTTAATAGCTGAGTAGTATTCCATTGTGTAAATGTACCACATTTTCTGTATCCATTCTTCTGTGAGGGGACATCTGGATTGTTTCCAGCTTCTAGCTATTATAAATATGGCTGCTATGAACATACTGGAACGTGTGTCTTTATTACATGTTGGAGCATCTTCCAGGTATATGTCTAGGAGTGGAATAGCTGGGTCCTCAGGTAGTATTATGCTCATTTTTCTGAGGGTCTGCCAAACTGATTTCCAGAGTGGCTGTATCCACTTGCAATCCCACCAGCAATGAAGGAGAGTTCCTCATTCTCCACATCCTCGCCAACTTCTGCTATCACCTGAGTTTTTGATCTTAGCCATCCTGACTGGTGTGAGGTGGAATCTCAGGGTTGTTTTGATTTGCATTTCCCTGATGACTAAGGAAGTTGAACATTTCTTTAGGTGCTTCTCGGCCATTCAAGTTTCCTCAGTTGAGAATTATCTGTTTAGCTCACTTCCCTATTTTTTGATAAGGTTATTTGGATCTCTGGAGTCTAGCTTCTTGAGTTCTTTGTATACATTGGATATTAGCCCTCTATCAGATGTAGGATTGGTAAAGATATTTTCCCGATGTGTAGGTTGCTGTTTTGCCCTATTCACAGTGTCCTTTGCCTTACAGAAGCTTTGTAATTTTATGAGGTCCCATCTTTCAATTCTTGATCTTAGAGCACAAACCATTGGTGTTCTGTTCAAGAACATTTCCCCTGTAGCCAAATGTTCGAGACTCTTCCCCACTTTCTCTTCTATTACATTCAATGTATCGGGTTTTATGTAAAGGTCCTTGATCCACTTGGACCTGAGCTTTGTACAGGGAGATAGGAATGGATCAATTCTCAATCTTCTACTTGTAGACCACCAGTTGATCCAGCACCATTTGTTGAAGATGCTGTCTTTTTTCCACTGTATTGTTTTAGCTCCTTTGTGGAAGATCAAGTGACCATATGAGTGTGGGTTCATTTCTGGGTCTTCAATTCTATTCCATTGGTCTACCTGCCTGTCACTGTACCAATACCATGCAGTTTTTATCATTAATGCTCTGTAGTACAGCTTGAGGTCAGGGAGGCTGATTCCCCCAGAAGACCTTTTATTGCTGAAGATAGTTTTTGCTATCCTGGGTTTTTTGTTATTCCATATGAATTTAGAATTGCTCTTTTCTAGGTCTACAAAGAATTGAGTTGGGATTTTGATGGGGATAGCATTGAAACTGTAGATTGCTTTCGGCAGGATGGCCATTTTAACTAGGTTAATCCTGCCCATCCATGAGCATGGGAGATCTTTCCATCTTCTGAGGTCTTCTTCGATTTCTCTCTTCAGAGACTTGAAGTTCTTGTCATACAGATCTTTCACTTGTTTGGTTAGAGTCACACCAAGATATTTTATATTGTTTGTGACAATTGTGAAGGGTGTCATTTCCCTAATTTCTTTCTCAGCCTGTTTATCCTTCGATATAGGAAGGCTACTGATTTGCTTGAGTTAATTTTGATCCAGCCACTTTGCTGAAGTTGTTTATCAGCTGTAGCAGATCTCTGGTGGAGTTTTTCAGGTCTCTTAAGTATACCATCATATCATCTGCAAATAGTGATATTTTGATTTCTTTCTTTCCAATTTGTATCCCCTTGACATCCTTTGGTTGCCTGATTGCTGTAGCTAGAACTTCAAGTACTATGTTGAATAGGTAGGGAGAGAGAGGGCAGCCTTGTCTAGTCCCTGAATTTAGTGGGATTGCTTTGAGTTTCTCTCCATTTAGTTTGATGTTTGCAACTGGTTTGCTGTATATTGCTTTTACTACGTTTAGGTATGCTCCTTGAATTCCTGATCTTTCCAAGACTTTTATCATGAAGGGATGTTGAATTTTGTCAAATGATTTTTCAGCATCTAACGAAATGACCATGTGTTTCTTTCTTTGAGTTTGTTTATGTAGTGGATTACATTGATGGATTTCCCTGTATTGAACCATCTCTGCATCCCTGGGATGAAGCCTACTTGATCATGGTGAATGATCGTTTTGATGTGTTTTTGGATTCAGTTTGCCAGAATTTTATTGAGTATTTTTGCATCGATATTCATAAGGGAAATTGGTCTGAAGTTTTCTTTTATTGTTGGGTCTTTGTGGGGCTTTGGTATTAGTGTAACTATGGTCTCTTAGAATGAATTGGGTAGTGTTCCTTCCCTATCTATTTTATGGAATGGCTTGAAGAATATTGGTATTAGGTCTTCTTTGAAAGTCTGATAGAATTCTGCACTGAACCCATCTAGTCCTGGGCTTTTTTTCGTTGGGAAACTTTTAAAGATTGCTTTAATTTCTTAAGGGGTTATGGGACTGTTTAGATGGTTTATCTGATCCTGATTTAACATTGGTAATTGGTATCTGTCTAGAAACTTGTCCATTTCCTCCAGATTTACCAATTTTGTTGCATATAGGCTTTTGTAGTAGGATCTGATGATTTTTTTAATTTCCTCATAGTCTGTGTTATATCTCCATTTTCATTTCTAATTTTGTTAATTTGGATACTGTCTCAGTGCCCTCTGGTTAGTCTGGCTAAGGGTTTATCTATCTTATTGATTTTCTCAAAGAATCAGCTCTTGGTTTTGTTGATTCTTTTTATAGTTCTTTTAGTTCCACTTGGTTGTTTTTAGCCCTTAATTTGATTATTTCCTGCCTTCTACTCCTCCTTCTTTTTGTTCTAGAACTTTCAGATGTGCTGTTAAGCTGTTAGTGTATGCTCTCTCCAGTTTCTTTTTGGAGGCATTCAGAGCTATGAGTTTTTCTCTTAACCTTTCTTTCATTGTGTCCCATAGGTTTGGGTAACTTTTACTTTTATTTTCATTGAATTCTAGGAAGTCTATAATTTCCTTCTTTATTTCTTCCTTGTCCAAGTTATCATTAAGCAGAGCATTGTTCAGCTTCCATGTGTATGTGGGCTTTCTGTTGTTGTTGTTGCCATTGAAGACCAACCTTAATCCGTAGTGATCTGATAGGAGACATGGGATTATTTCACTCTTCTTATATCTGTTGAGGTTTGTTTTGTGACCAATTATATGATAAATTTTGGAGGAGTTGCTGAGAAGAAGGTATATTCTTTTGATGTAGGAAGAAATGCTCTATAGATATCTGTTAATCCCATTTGGTTCATAGCATCTGTTAGTTTTACTTGTCTCTGTTTATGTTTCCAAGATCTGTCCATTGTTGATAGTGGGGTGTTGAAGTCTCCCACTATTATTGTGTGAGGTGCAATGGTGCTTTGAGCTTTAGTAGAGGTTGTTTTATGAAAGTGGGAGCTCTTGCATTCGTGGCATAGATGTTCAGAATTGAGAGTTCTTCTTGGTAGATTTTTCCTTTGATGAGTAAGAAGTGTCCTTCCTCATCCTTTTTGATGAGTTTTGGTTGAAAGTCAATTTTATCCGATGTTAGAATGGCTACTCCAGCCTGTTTCTTGGGGCCATTTGCTTGGAAAATTGTTTTCCAGCCCTTTACTCTGAGGTAGTGTTTGGCTTTAACATGGAGGTGCATTTCCTGGATGCAGCAAAATGCTGCGTCCTGTTTATGGATCCAGTCTGTCAGTCTATGTCTTTTTATTGGAGAGTTGAGACCATTGACGTTTAGAGGTATTAAAGAATAGTGATTGTTATTTCCTGTTATTTTTGATGTTGTTTATATTGTTTGTGAGGATATCTTATACTTTTTAATGACTTATGTCAAAGCATTGGAATAGCCAACCTTAGGTATTTGAACCCATATCTAGTAGGTTACATTCCTTACAAATCAGAACCTTGAACTTGTTGCAGAGAATTTCCTTGATTAAGAATGATGTCTTCTGCAAAATCCATTTAAACTCTTAATTGAATATGAGGGTTGACATACATACTTATTCATTACTCATACTACAGAACATCATGGCACCTTATTAAAGACACTTTCAATGAAGCTCTAAGTTAATACAATTACATAACACCACTAATAATTTTTTAAGACATAAATAAAACTGATAATACTTATGAGCAATTCACCTGAGATGTATCAGCCATCGTTGTGTTGCAATTCATTGCCAGTGAAAATGTTAATGATTTACACTACTGCAGCATCCCAGAGTCTACTGTACCTTATTTGCATCATCAGTTAGAACAACTGAGCTAATTAGAACATTACTCAGAAGGCCTGGTTTATAATTTCCTTCTTAAATTTCTTTTTGGAACTATATGCTTTAGAAAGCAGGTACAAAGATATCTTCAAGAGAACAGTATTGCATATAGTTTTATAGAAGATTTCTAGAAAACAGAACAATATGTGATAAGTTTAGTAGAATTAAGCATTAGGCTACGTGAAACTAAAATGTGAATAATATACAAAATAGACGACTGCTGGACTCAAGACATGGCTCAGACAACTGGTGTGCTTGTATAAGAATCTCAGTTAGGATTTGGATTGAGAATAACTAAGAAAGTCAAGTGACATATACTACAATTCTCTGTTTCTACACATGCACATTTTCACATTAATATATAGAACACACACACATACACACACACACACACACACACACACACTAGTTATCACACTTTAAATATACTTTGAATTGTGATGGAAGTGTGTCCCATATCGATTTTAGTAAATTTACAAGAATAATGTATATGTTCATCTGTCTTGGTAGAGCCTCTCAGGAGGCTCCTATGCTAAGCTCCTGTCTGCAAACAAAATA
This sequence comes from Rhynchomys soricoides, assembly GCA_019843965.1. NCBI lineage: Eukaryota > Metazoa > Chordata > Mammalia > Rodentia > Muridae > Rhynchomys > Rhynchomys soricoides. Next base: position 13,866,872 of record JADRCH010000073.1, on the reverse strand, counting down.
GCATGATTAATAGTGTGAAGGATTTAACTAGAATTTAAGCAGAATGAGGGAACTCAGTCTCAAAAGTACATGGATGGTATGTACTTATTGATAAGTGATTATTAGCCAAAAAGTTCAGAATACCCATGATACACTCCACATACTCAAAGAAGTTAAAGCAGAAGGTAGGCCCAAATGAGGATGGTTGATTCCCAGCGTGAGGAGATGTGGGTTGGGCTGCCCTCTCAGAGGTGAAGGAGAGGGAGAATGGGGAGTAACTCTGCAAGGAGGGACTGGGTGCAATATTTAGGATGTAAATAAATAAATAAATAAAATTTCTAATGTCTGTTTTTCAAGGGAGAAGAAGAAGAAGAAGAGGAGGAGGAGCAGGAGGAGGAGGAGGAGGATGAGAAAGTAGAGGGAGAGGCAGGGTCTGCGGCAGAAGGAGAAGGAGAAGGAGAAGAAGAGGCAGAGGCAGAGGCAAAAGCAGCAGCAGCAGCAGCAGCAGCAGCAGCAGCAGCAGCAGAAGAAGAAGAAGAAGAAGAAGAATGTGGCTTTATCTTTTATCTTTAAAATAAATGTTCTGGCAGGGAGAGAAACAGTTACTTTCATCATACAGACTCATTGGGTATTGCAGAGTATTTATTTCCCTGCAAATATGCTCTTGTTTCAGAACTATGCTTCAAACCTCAAATTAATATGGCATAAAACTAATTTTAATAATCTATGGAAAATCTATTATTATTTGGATTTCTTACCTCGGATCTACACTACATTTCAGTATTTTCTCACCAACTTCTATTCCTATTCTTTCTCAGAATGCCAATGTGCCTTTGCTATCTATCTCTAACCTTTCTCAAATAAGCCTATGTTCTTTCCTTGGAGAACATCTGATAGGTTGCACAGGTTCAGAAGCTCCAACCATAAAAATACTGCTAAAGATTATGTAGCAGTGTTATTTAATGCTAGATTATTATTGCATTATTTAATGCTAGATTATAATCTGCATTATTTAAATTTCTAGATAATATTCTTGAAAAATGGGTACCCAACAGGTAGAGGAAGTTATCATATTTCCTTATTTAGGGCAGGCTGAAAGGCTATGGAATAGGAATGAGAGAATGGCAATCATAAGCTCAATTACAGAGCTGTTCTCATTGCACAGATTTTAGCGGTGCTGATTTGAAATATTAACTTGAGTGATAAGTTAGATGACTTGCTGTGTGTTTCCACCATTGTCATCCTATATAGTTTTCAGATTGGCCCAAAAATATCTAGGTACTCACATATACTAGTTAATATTCAGGAATAAAAATGTTTCCTAAGTTTCTTCAGCCATCCTGTCCTCTCCAGTAGACCTATGTTTCTTCTGATACTGAAGCACTACTCTTGTTTGTACAGCACATACTATAAAATATGTTAATTAAATATAAAATCCTTAAGTGTTGGTATACTCTGCTTTCAATCAACATTAAGTGCATTCCACTTTGCTTTTCAGATGAGTGCTTGTGGAAGAGCATTACTGTCCATTTTAATTTCAAGTTGATTCAGTGGAAAAGATAACTGAGTTGCTGGGCAGACAGTTGTCATCAAGTATTGCAATTTAAAGCCCTGTAAATTGAATGGCATCAGTTATAGCACTTAAAGTCTATAAATATATCTCAGATAAATGGGAAGTAAACTAAGGACAAGAGGAAAGAACTTCACTCATAGTGGACTGCTAAAGTATTATTCAGCTAATAAAAACAATGACTTCATGATAGTCACAGGCAAATGAATATGACTTAAAAATATCATCCTGAGTGAGGTAACTCAGTCACAAAAGAATGAACACAGTATGTACTCGCTTTTAAGTGGATATTAGCCAAAAAGTTCGGAACACCCAAGATTCAATTTACAGCAACCATTGGACTGAGTGTGAGGTCCCAGATGGAGGAGTTGGGGAAAGGACTGAAGGAGCTGACAGAGTTTGCAGCCCCATGGAGGAAGCAATATGTCAACTGGCCAGAACACCTGGTGCTTCCGTAGAATGGACCACCAACCAAAGAATATACATGGAGGGACACATGGTGCTGGTCACATATGTGGCAGAGGAGGGCCTTGTTTTGCATCAGTGGGAGGAGAGGCCCTTGTGCCTAAGGGTGTTAGATGCTCCAGTATAGGGGAATGACAGCTACAGAAGACAGGAGTGGGTGGGTGGGTGGGGGAATATCTTCATAGAGTCATGGGGAGGAAGGATGGGATAAGGGGCTTCCAAAAGGGAGACCTGGAAAGAGGAAAACATTTGAAATGTAAATAAAGTATCAAAAAGGAAAGAAAATTGTAAAACAAAAAATTAAATTATTCTCTCTAAAACTTAAAAATAAATAAATAAATATAATGTGTAACTTGAAGTTCCAAGTGAATGGTGAATTCATTAACACTGAAGTTATTCTAATATATAGTATAGATACATGTACATATATATGTACATATATATGTACATATATCTATATGTACAAATATCTATATATCTATACATATATATTTATATATGTACAAATGCTTGTAAATCTGATTCACTTCTTCAGAGCTCAATGCATGGCTCAGTCAGTATGTTGCACACAAAATGAAATATTCACGTTTATGCTAATGAAATAGGTAAACTACTTTTTATGAGAGAAAAATGTTCAAATAATTTGTAGTTCATTTTATTTATAATTTATTTGTAGATAAACCAGGTGTATTAATAAAACTGTCTGTTTCTTCTATACCTGTAGTTAAGCTCTTATTTTTAGGTTGAGATTAAAAATCTAGTTGTTAGAACAAAATAATAATGAAGTTATCCAGTTGTTCTCTTTGCATTTCTATTAAGGGAAAAATGGTATTTGCTAAGAAGTTAAGAGACTGAGTTACTTTTATTTAATCAATTAATTTCATTTTTGAGACAGGATCTTGTGTGTTCAAGGTTGGCCTTGAGCTTGCAATTTGATAGTCAATGATAACTCTGAACACCTGGTTCATCTGTTTCTATTGTCCATTAGTTTGGGCTACAGACATGCACCACCTGGCCAGTCAATAGTTACATTAAAATGGCAAACTGACACAATTCTAAGGCATTAGCTCTCCAAAGGGACTTGTTATTTTAAACAGTTATTTTATTTAGCTTGGTGTAACATTTTTCAAATGGAACTTCTAATCTACTAACTTTCTACTCAAAACTAATTTGCTGAAGTATTTTCTTCTCTTAGGTAAAGTTACTTAGTTTTTTCAAATAGTTCCTTCAATTAATTATGTGTGGAATCTTGAATATTAATTTAGTGTCTAAAAAGAAATAAACAGACAAAAGTTTTTGTGACAAAAGGCCATGTTAAGGATAGAACTAGAAAATATCAAAAACAATTTCAACACGTTTTGCTATTCTGTGTATTATCAAATGATAGTATAGGATTATTTTGCATTTTTTCCTGCCACTAGTTAGTTACAATGCACTTCTTATTCTGTGCTATGAAAATATGCCACTTATCCATATACCTGATTAAAGATGGAATGAAAAGTATTTACACTTAGCAATTCTAGCTTTTTAAATTGTAATCGGCAGCTACTCCCTCCATGGCAATTGTGTCCCTTTGACATAGTCACTTTGATAACACCTAGTATCTAGTGTCTGTCTGATTAACCACCAAGTTTGGATAAATTGAAGCACCCCATTATTGTCATGCCATTCTAGAGCTAGAGAACAAAAATTTTTCATCAGACTGGATTTAATCAATAAACTCAAATTATATTCCACGAATTACTCATTTGTTTTCAGAAATTATAAGGAGTTTTATAAACCCTACTTGACATAGAGTTTGGCTTTTTTAACTGTTAAGATTGAGAATCATCACAATCTGGAAAAGTGAAGTAAAATTTTATCATCTAGTTGATAATGTAAATTACTGAATTAGTTGCAATAGTATGGGTTGCAAATACAACATGTATATTTAGATGCTCACAAATTTAATATTTAAAGCAAAAAAAAATTGATTTCTCTCACTGTATTTAAAGGTCCTTTCAAGGATTCTGCTTTAGAGTATAAGAAAGAGAATAATATTCAGTCTCTCGACAACCTTACCTTGGAATGAGTCACAACATTTCTACTAAAAATTGTACAACAAAGGCTACATATTTGGAAAGGACACAAAGTATCTTGGAGAAACTAAGTGTCCTTGCTATCACAATGAATAACACTTTTCCAAATTGTAAAGATGTACATAAGAAAACATATATTTATGTAATACTAGTTCATAGTCCAATATTTATATACTATATAAGATATATGTCCATGTATTTTTCCAGATATTTGTTCTATTTATTGGTTTGTATTACCATTGACTTGAACTAAGAGTAAATTTAAAAGAATATGAGAAGAAAATCATTTATACAGCCCTTCCACCTTTTGAGGTACCAGGGATCAAAATTTGAATGCTAGTCAAATATTCTACTTTGTAACTATCCTTCAGGCCCTTGTATTCTTTGAGGCAGGATTTTGCCTTGCAGCTCTGAATGGTCTTGAATTAAATGCAACCCACCCAAGGTGGACACAAACTCTGTCTCCTGAATACTACAGATGCTAATGATTTAATCAACCTTAATTTAGTATAGTTTATTGATAAGCACTATTGTAGTAACTGGAGAAATGTAGAAATAATAAGAAAATAAATGTTTCAATTCATATATATGTATGTGTATATATATATATATATATATATATATATATATATATATCACTCTGAATGAGATAATTACTACTTGAGGCTGTTTTGTTTATTATCAATAATTAATTTTACAAATATGAGTTCTCATTATGATATTCTGTATTTATGTATAATATGCTATAATGATTGTTGTTTTCTTCTATTTTTCTTCCTCTTCTTCCTCCACATTTGTACTAATCCCTTTCTTAAATTTTATATATTTATTATCAATAGGTTTCACACACTTTAAAAATATGATATATTATAAGATATGATAGTTAACTTTCACAGACAAACCTATTTCATTGGACAATATCTTCAGCTTCATAAATAATTTCCTATTTAATTTTGAATAGGAAACATGAACACACATAGACACTGTATTCCTTTATCCATTGTTTTGTTATTGGAAAATTAGGCAAATATTTTACACAGTGCTATGATAAGCATGTGTGTAGAGGTTGCAAATTCCTGTGAAACAAACTGACTTGGATTCTTTTAGTTATATGCCCAGAAGAACAATGGATGGCGCAAAGAGAAATTTGAATTTTTTCTTTTTAAGAATGATTCATATTGATTTTCATAATGATACACTAAAATTTATCTTAATAAACTGTTAATATCTAGGAACCACCTGCCGCTGCAACCGCATTAGCACTAGTACTTTTCTTGATGATATTATTTATGATTAAGTAGGTATATTTTGGTGTTCATTTCCAATTAATATATAAATATATAATAAATTATATATATAAAATAATGTTCAAAGGCTTAACTGTATAGCAAATAAATTTATATTTCATTGTTGTGGTCATATAAACATTTTCTAAGTTTTACCAAGCCTGTTTTAAGACATTTCTCATAATGCTGGATAACTCTCAATGTTACAGTGCACAACTACATACACAGTTCCACAGAAATGACAGTCTCATAATTATTCTCCGAATTACTTATGCTAATAACAAGTTAGAATCATAAAATGGGAAGTTACAAGTACAGCTCTAGAGAAAGGAATGGTTTCTAAGACATCCATGAGTATGCAGTGGGACTTGGAGACAGGATGAGGGTATTTGAGACAACTGTGGCAGAATGATGTCAGGATATTTTTTACCAGGCTGTCTATCTATCTGCCTTCTAGACATATGATAGTGCTGCCACACCATTTCTCTACATTTTACTTTCTCATTGCCATAAGCCTCTTCTTTCCTTTTTGGAAATTACTTATTTACAATTAATATAAGCTGATGATTAATGCTTGATAACTAGTAATAAAATCAACCTTTCTAATATAAAATATTTGCAAATAATATAATTACTTCAATTAACTTCTGAGATGAATTAGAAGGGATGTTATTTTCCTCCTTCCCGAATGCTTTTCAGAAACTCCTTAGTAAAATGCACAGAACTTTCCATTGCCAAAAATTGGTACAACTAAGCGACCTGAGTACTGCTGTGAATGATAGAGTATCCATTTGATGTTGCAGTAATATGTATCTTTAAGCAGAGAAAAACTCACTGTGATTATGAAGGATATTATTTCTCATGACAGAAACCAAACCATTGCAGCTACTTGAATGGACTAAAATTGTTTCCATTTTTACAATGTAAGATAAACATTGGTTACTTAGAATTTTGACAGTAATACCAAAAATATCTAATATGTGTAAATTTGTGAAACACATATATGAATAACTGTGAATGCTTATTTCCTTCTGTGAATTGCCATAAATGTTCTGATGATCTAAAGAAGCAAAGGTTGAAGTATTAGCAATACATAGTAGGACAATATGTGAATACAAATTAAAAATCAAAACAAAACAACAACAACAAAAAAAAAAACACAAGGAAACAATATTCATTCAACATCCACCCCTTTCTCCTTACCCATCTTCTCCTTTTATTTCCTAATAAAACACTCTATAAAGAGAAAAAGGTAAAATAGATTTACTAGATAACAAACTCAGAGAGTTCATTAGTAAATGACGAAACTTACGGACCATTTTAGAGGAACTCACTGAGATGTTCCAACTGAGTCATTAGGAAAGTTAATGAAAAGCTAATCAGACTTGAATAGAAGTAAATTATTCAACTCAGAGATAAGCATAGCCTTACATTAGAAAAATCCTTAGTGAAGCAAATCAAGCTGTTAGAACTAATAAATAGCTTCATTAAGACTTCATGTTTGTAAGCAAAGTAAAATATATGAAATAAAATTTAGAAAATAATACTTTGTATGATACCCTCAAAATAATACAATATTTAAGATTGTCTGGACTCTATACAGAGCCAGGTGCTCACAGTCAACCATTGGACTGATTACAGGGTCCCCAATGGAGGAGTTAGAGAAAGAACTGAAGGAGCTGAAGGCATTTGCAACTCCATAGGAAGAACAACAATATCAACCAACTAGAGATGCCAGGGACTAAAGCACCAACCAAGAAGTACACATGGCGAAACCTATGGCTCCAGCTGCATATGTAAAAGAGGATGCCCATGTTTGGCATCAATGGGAGAAGAAGCCCTTAGTCATGTGAAGTCTTGATGCTCCAGTGTAAGGAATGTAAGTGTGGGGAGGCACATCCTCATAGAAGGAGGGGGAGAGCATGTGGGATAGGGAGTTTCTGGGGGAGAGAGAATCAGAAAGGGGATAACATTTGAAATCTAAATAAAAATTATCCAAAAAATAAATTGTCTGGACCCCTGTGCCATTAACTTTCTATCTGGTGGTTTTTAAATTCTTGAGGTCCAGAGAAACCTGAAGATTGGTATTTATTTCTGAGAACTACTTGAAAATAATGCAACAACAGAGAAAATACCTTTGAAATGTAAAAATTCAAACAGTTGGAACAAAAGTTTATAGATTATTATCAGCACATTATATTTGCCATTACATGTCTTTTTAAAAAGATTTAATTATTTCTATTTATATGAGTAAACTGCAGCTGTCTTCAGACACACTAGAATAGTGCATTGGATCCCATGACATATGGTTGTGAACCACCATGTGGTTGCTGGGAATTGAACTCAGGACCTCTGGAAGAGCAGTCTGTGTTCTTAACTACTGAGCCTTCTCTTCAGACACTGCTATCATATTTCTAAGTGGGATACTGATATTCCAATAAAGTCCTTATAATGGAAATCCATCCTGTGACAATCATTGGTCACATACTTGAAACACCAGACTCATATATGCAAGTTTTTATTTCTGTAACTCTTGAGAAAATAGCACATCAATAATGACAAACCCTTTTTGAAATGAGACCATTGAGTTTGTTCTAGATCATAGTTTAGAAAGCATTCTGGAATTTAAGTTAATTTATGCCAATTATGTCATGGGCAAGATTCTAGTCACAGCTATATTCCATGTGTTTTCTATGAAAGTAGGATAGAAGAAAAACTTCTATTTTCTTTCTGACCAAATCACTGAAACAATCCTGAAATGTCACTTGAAGTTAAACTATTCCTAGGCTTATGGTTCGGAACAGTTCCACATGATAAGAAACAAATGTTCTTATTTATTTATTTATTTATTTATTTATTTATTTATTCTAGTTCTTTACCCTCCAGTCTTTGTCTCCTTCCCTGTCCACACTCCCAAAGTTCCTCATCCTATTCCTCATCCTCCTGTCTCCAAGAGGCTTCCTTCCCCCAGGTCTCCCTACTCCCTGAGACCTCAGATCTCTCAAGGATTAGAAGTGTATGCTCCCACTGAGACCAGAACAGGCAGTCCTCTGTTGTATATGTGTTAGGGTCCTCTGACCAGCTCCTGTATGCTGCCTTGTTGGTGGGTGAGTTTCTGCGAGGATCCAGATTAGGTGACAATCTGGTCACTGTATGGGATCACCCTCCTCCTCTGTTTCGTCCAGCTTTTCCCTAATTTAACCACAGGTGTCCTTGACTTTAGTGTATTGTATGGGTGTAAGTTTCTGCTTCTGTCCCAGTCAGATGCTACTTGGACCTCTCAAAGGATAACTATACTAGGCTCCTATCTGTAAGCATACCATAGCATCAGCAATAGTGTCAAACCTTGGAGCCTCCCCTTGAAATGGATTCCAAGCTGGGCTGGTCACTATACTGCCTTTCCTTCAGTCTCTTCTCTATTTTTATCACTGCAGTTCTTTTAGACAGGAACAATTCTGGTTTTTGACTGTGGGATGGCAACCCCTTCCTTGAATTTGATGCCTTGTCTTTCTACTGGAACGATAGACTCTATGAGTTACTCTCCCCACTGTTGGGAATTTCATCTAAGTCTTTTGTGTTCTGAGAGTCTCTCACTTCTAAGTTCTCTGATATTTTCAAGAGGGTTCCCCCACTTCCCATTTCCTGAGTTTGCATCTTTCCATTCATTCTGCTGACCCTCAGGGCTTCTCTTCTCACTCCCCCATACCTGATCATGTTCCCCTTTACTCCTCCCTGTTCCCTCTCTCACTGAAGTCTCTGCTTCCTTCTGCCTCCTGTGATTGTTTTCTTCTCTCTCCCAAGTGAGATTGAAACATTTCCACTTGGACCCTACTGCTTGTTAACCTTCTTGAGTTCTGTGGATTGTATTCTAGATATTTTGTACTTTTTGGATAATACCCACTTATTAGTGGGTACTTCCATACATGTCATTTTGGGTCTGGGTTACCTCACTCAGGATATTTTCTAATTCCATCAATTTTCCTGAAAAACTAATGATAGCCTTGTTCACAATAGCTGAATAGTATTCCATTGTGTAAATGAACCACATTTTCAGTATCCATTCTTCCTTGTGGTACATCTGATTTTTTTTTCAGCTTCTATGAACTTCTATGAACATAGTGGAATACATGCCTGTGTGGTAGGGTGGACCATCTTTTTGATATATGTCTAAGAGTGGTATAGCTGGGACTTCAGGTGAGAATATATAGTAGAAAAAAAATTTTTAGTGTCAAAGTAGCCGAGTTGTATTTTACAGTTGATGTAACACATAGCCATTCTGAGTTTAAATAGAGAGCTTCAACCGTAGTTGGATTCTCTAATATAGGGAAGATGCTGTATGAAACAGGAATTTTGAATTTTGTTTTCTATTTTTCTGGGTTTTCTAGATCCACACAGTACATAAAAACTCTACCTCAACTTTTTTTTTCTAGAGAAAGAAACATAAGTGATTTGTGAAGAACCAATTTAAAAAATAAGCCACAAGCTTCTTATCTTTACACCACAGACAATAAAATCGTATGACATAACTTTATCAAAGAAAAACTTAAGATGTAGGCATCAGTCACCTTAGTGATGTCTTTGAATAATAATTTGAAGAATCACCATTTCAAAATAGAATGAATAGTTGAATGGTTTAAGAGAAAAGGTGCATGAAATCTGTTATCCTTTACCACTTTTCACATGTGTCTATGTCAAATCCAATCCCCTTAAATATCAGAAGGGGATTCTAAATCCTTGGTAGTTTCAGAGTAATCTATTATGTGCAGGGCAGTTCTAAACAATACCTAAGTGTTTCTGAAGCAGAAAATGAGAATTATGAATCATATGCATATTCAAATCATATAATTACTATTTGGGAATTAGAGACAAGATATTCCATCTCTTTCTTTCTTTTTCTTTTTGGCTTTTCAAGTCAGGGTTTCTCTATGTAGCCATGGCTGTCCTGGAACTCATTCTGTATACCAGGCAGGCCTCGAACTCAGAAATCCACCTGCCTCTGCCTCTCAAGTGCTTGGATTAAAGGCATGCACCACCATTGCCCACCAAGATATTCCATTTCAAAGACAAGATTCAGAAAGTGGCACATTAAGATTGAATTATTTCTGTCAATGCATCAATTAAAAAATGCAAATTGATACATTGCAATCAACCATACGAAGCTCAAATTCAAGTGGATCAAGGATATCAACATAAAACCAGATACGCTGAATCTAATAGAAGAGAAAGTGGGGAAAAGTCTCGAACACATGGGCACAGGGGAAAAGATTCTGAACAGAACACCAATGGCTTGTGCTCTAAGATCAAGAATCAACAAATGGGACCTCATAAAATTGCAAAGCTTCTATAAGGCAAAGGGCACTGCCAATAAAACAAAAGGGCAACCAACAGATTGGGGAAAGATCTTTACCAATCCTACATCCAATAGAAAGCTAATATCCAATATACACAAAGAACTGAAGAAGTTAGACTCCAGAGTACCAAACAATCCTATCAAAAATAATAATAATAATAATTGGAAACAGAGCTAAACAGAATTCTCAACTGAGGAAACTCAGTTTAGAAGCACCTAAAGAAATGTTCAACATCCTTAGTCATCAGGGAAATGCAAATCAAAACAGCCATGAGATTCCACCTCATACCAGTCATAATGGCTAAGATAAAAAACTCAGGTAACAGCAGATGCTGGTGAGGATATGGAGAAAGAGCAACTCTCCTACATTGCTGGAGGAATTGCAAACTGGTAAAATCATTCTGGAAATCAGTTTGTAAGACCCTCAGATTATTGGACATAATACTACCTGAGGACCCAGCTATACAACTCCTGGGCATATTCCCAGAAGATGCTCCAACATGTAATAAGGACACATACTTCACTATGTTCATAGCACCCATATTTATAATAGCCAGAAGCTGGAATCAACCCTGATGTCCCACAACCGAGGCATGAATACAGAAAATGTGATACATTTACACAAGGGAATACTACTCAGCTATTAAAAACAATGACTTCATGAAATTTGCAGGCTTGTGACTTGAAAATATCATCCTGAATTAGGTAACTCAGTCACAAAAGAATGAACATGGTTTGTACTCACTTATAAGTGTATATTAGTCCAAAACTTCAGAATACCCAAGATTCAATTCACAGCAACCTTTGGACTGAGCATGGGGTCCTGGATGGAGGAGTAGGAGAAGGAACTGAAGGAGCTGAGGGAGTTTTCAGCCCCCTGGAGGGTGCAACAGTGTCAACTGGCCAGACTCCCTGGTGCTTCAGGAGACTGGACCACCAACCAAAGAATATAAATGGAGAAACCCATGGTGCAGGCCACATATGTGGCAGAAGAGAGCCTTATTTTCCACCAGTGGGAGGAGAGGCCCTTGTGCCTGAGGGTGTTAGATGCCCCAGTATAGAAGAATGCCAGCTAGAGAAGACAGGAGTAGGTGGGTGGGTGGGGGAACACCCTCATAGAGGCAAGGGGAGAGGTATGGCATGGGGGGTTTCCAAAGGGGAGACCTGGAAAGGGGAAAACATTTGAAATGTAAATAAGGTATCAAAAAATAAAAATAAGAAAATTAAAAAAAAATAAAATAAAAAAAGCTTTAGGGAATTTTGCTTATTAGTAGTTCTTCTAGATTATACCCAATGCTTACCTAGCAATAGCCAGAAACTAGCCTGGCTTGCTATAAAAGGAGTGTTTGGCCTCTTTCTCTCCATCTCACTTACTCTCCCCCTCCCCCTTCTCCTTTCCTTCCCTTCTCCTCTCTCTCTCTCTCTCTCTCTCTCTCTCTCTCTCTCTCTCCTCTTATCTCTTTCTCCCTCCCTTTTTTCGCCTTCTCCCCTTCTTGTCCAACTGAAACAAAAGCATACTCCTGGATGATGGTAAATTGATGTTCTAGGAAGCTTGGAAGTTGAAAAGACCTGAAAAGTTACAATTTGGGTCTATGACAAGAATCCATGACTCATTTTTTCTCAACCCTGATTTGTTTCCTTAAGATTAAGTTATGTTTATAATCTTACTTTTTCTGGCTTCTGTTATTCATTATTTTGTACATGATGAGGATATGGAAACAGAAATAGGTCAATTCCTTTGACCTTTTGGAATTTCTTATAAAATATCAGAAAAAACAATATATAGTTGCATTTAACTACAAAATTTAAAAAAGAAAAAAAGAAAGAAACATTGATTTCCATCTTCTCACCAAAACATTGAAAGAAATTATTTTATTGCCTTTGTTAGGATTTTATTGCTGTGAACAAACACCATAACCAAAGCAAATCTTTTAAGTACCACATTCAATTGGGGCTGGTTTACAAGTTCAGAGGTTAATCACAGAGATACTTACATTATTATCAAGGCAGGAAAATGGCAGCATTTAGGCAGGCATGATGCAGGAGGAGCTTTAGAGTCCTACATCTTCCTTTGAAAGCTGCTAGGAGAAGACTGGCTTCTGAACAGCTAAAATGAGGGTCTTAAAGTCCATGCCCACAGTGACACACTTGTGCCCACAAGGCCATACCTAGTACAACAAGGCTATTAGTGCCACCTCTTAATAGTGCTACTTCCTGGTCCAAGTATATACAAACCATCACATTTACATTCCTGGTTCAAATAGATTCTTATGTGTTGATATTCAGTAACCAATACAATTTAATATCTTTTTAATAAAATGAAAATGAAAATTTCATCTCTCCCAAGGCATTTTGAGATAGATAGCCTCAATTTGTCATGACTCTCAAGAGGAATGTAAGGAGTGTAATATATAAACCCCTAGTCTAAACATCAGTTTTATAGCCAGAAGCACATATGAACAAAGCAACTGGTAATGAGCACCAGTAGAAATATGGCAAACTGAAAGGTCATGCACCTCAGGTGTCAGAAACAAACTGAAGACTAATCATGAGGAAAACAAACACGGGTGTGGACAGCAGAAAAAGCTATTCAAAATATAACCAGATATCTGGATACCAATAGCTACCAAGGCAGTGATTGACTAGAAATTGGCATGGTTGCAATTTTTTAATCACAAACGCTCTCTTCCACCTTTTGACTCAGAAGCCTTATAAAAAATGATTAGTGCTTGTTTAGAGAGATGGCTCAGCTGTCAAAGGCTAGGCTCACAACCAAAAATGTAAATGATTATGGCTGTTGTTTACTTCAATATCATTTAACTGAGTTAATAACAGGTAATTGTTAATCTTTTTCTTCTAACATCATTACCACAAAGAGTTTCGCTTTGTTAAATTAAAAGTCGGACAATATTTACAGTGATACTGTGTTTTTTCTTCCCTGCTAGAGAGTAATTTGAATGAAAACTGTTCTTCATGGATTCATAAATTTGAACACTTACTTCCCGTAATTGTGGAGAGATTATGGAAAATTTAGTAGCTTTGTTGGGGAAAGTGTATCATTAGGAGTGGTGCTGGGAGGCTATAGCTTCACTTCACATTCAGTTGACTCATGTTCTTTAGTCTCTCAATGCCTACTAAAATGTCCTCCCAACATCATGCAATTTCATTCTAGAACCTGTAGAAAAAAATAACTTTTTATATATGTAGTCATTGACCATGGTATGTTATCACATATATGCTCTCTATGATTTGATAAAAACATTAAGGAAGTTAAAGCTAAAAATATGAACATAAATCATATCTTAGGTAATACCATTCTATAGATGTGGTTTTATTGCTCATTAATATGTGTTCAGTCTATTTCTATTTTAACTATTATCAAAAGAATGAGCATCAAAAAATCCAAAGGCAGCTCAAAAATGTCACTGTCTAAAATTCAGATGAACTTTATATCACATTCGTTTGACTATGAACTTATGGATTTCTATAAATTTCTCATATATTCTTGATTTCTGCTTCTCAAATACAATGAGTCCAAGAGGCTCTTTTCACTATTGGCCCTGCTATGATGTTGTTTTTGAGTTGTTTGGTTTTGTTTAAAACTTCCTTGGAAATACTTATGTAAAATGATACATAATAGTTATAAAATAATATTTATTTTCCCTCCTCCACAAGGCCCTAGACACCAAGTGCAAAGCCAAGGAATTCTATAATTATAACTTTTGTTTCATGTTCATCATTTTCCTTTCTTGCTTTAAAATTTTAAAGCAATGATGGCATTTTCTGTTTTTATAATCACTTTCCATGTAGTTTCTAAATCTGATATCAAAGTTAAGTTTGCATGGGCTTATATATTTCTATAACAATTTTGTTTGTCTCCATTTAACTATAGCCCCAGAATTTCACACAGACAAACTGGTGAAACAAAGCTTCTCGGACAATAGTGTTATTTATTAAGGCACATTATCCTATCGCACTGCACCTGTCTGGATCAGAGGTTTGTAATAATGCAATGAAAATGATCTGAATGGGTCATAGGTCTAATGTGTTAAGCACATAAACAAAGACTGCCCAGGGAGAGTGTTAATCCATGCTCATTAATTTTTGAATTCACATTCTGCAAGTTCATCCAAAAATTTATGAAGCACGTCAGAGTTTGGCTTCAACAGCAATAGAGACACACTGAAACATATGGCTGGGGGGCAAGACGGAGTCCTTGGCAGTGTTCCTGCAGGAAGTCAGGTGAAGTAAAACCCATTAGACCCTCCACCATGGTCATGAGATTCACAGTCCACAGAAGAGGGATGTCTCCAATGTCTCTGAAAGTGTGAAAGGCAAAGGAGTCCTATTTCAATTACTCCCATCCAGACTAGCTCTGCCCTATATAGTAGGTTCTGCTTATTAAAGTATAATATTATGCATGACCATTCACATCAAGTACATTGCCCTTAATTTTTCATGTTCTCAGCATATACACAGGTGCATGTATTATGCACATATAGTTGTTACAGTTTATATTATGCAAAATAATTTTCATTTATAACTGTAAATTTTATTGCATTGACTTAGTAACATTATAAGCACCATCATACACTGACATTTTAAGAATCTTTTGTTTTAAGAAAAGGAGATTAAATATTATCTTTAATTCCTTATTCGACAATTAGTAGTATATATTAGTCTGGTTATTTTTTCAAGTTGTCATTTACTCTATTGTATGTCCCTACCTGACACAATAACTCACAAGAACCAGCCAAAAGACAGAATCCTGCTAATCATAATCATTTTGTAATAAATCCTATTGTAAAATTTAGTTATGTATATATCCATTTTCAGGAGCATAGACTTTCCTTTGAATGAAATGGACAAATTGCTTTAAAAATTAAAATAATTATATAAAGACCTTCCTCACATTTTTTTCCACTAAGTAGAAGTAGCAAAATTTACTACTTTTCATATTCCCTCCAAACAGGATGTTTCAGCTCCCTTAGCCTGCTTCTAGATCAGTAGTGGAATGTATAGGGTACTGATCATTATCCAATACCCACAGCTCTCTGTGCTATGCTAGCCTGACTTCAAAGTTTAACTCCTAAATTCTGCTTTCTAGTTGCTGGTGTGAACTACATTTATTGTCAGTAATTAGTTATAGTCTGACACCTTTCCACTCACATTCTCTGGGAGACTTCTCTAAATCCTGGTGTCAGGAATCTTTATGTAAATTCTTCTCCAGAATTTTGTGCAAACAGATTACATTAAAGCCATGTGTTTCTTCACATAGGTAATATGCATGGGTTGATTGTCAGAGACAGCTGTCCTATTCACCAATAATTTACTTTAGTGACTATCACCTAAACCCCAAGTAAATAAGTCACTGAGCAGATCATGGATTCAATTAAAGCCAAAATAAATATTTCCAAAAGTATAGACTGAGTAGGAAAAGCTATCACCCTTTATAATACCCTGGCAAAGAAGACATTCTTCATCACAGTTTAATGTGAGAAAGTATGTCATCATGTGAACACCTTCCTTGGAAGAAAAAGTATTTCCCTCAGACTATGGAATACATAGAGAGGGCAACTGAATTGCCATAGCACAATTTTGCTACAACAAAAAAATGTTTCTTATTACATGTTTCAGCTGCTAATACATGGGCAAATGCCTTAGTCAGCCAAAGCCCAACTTACAACTAAAAACACAGTTCTAATACTCTTGGGACTCCCATCATGCCACACTAAACAGGCTCCCTGCTTTCTCTGAGGTACTCAAATACCCTTCCTCCTCAGGACTCACTCAACACTATTTTTTTTTACCAGGAATGCTCTTTCACAGAGTCCTATTGATCATTCCATCTCTCCTTCCTGGTATCTATTCAAATATCTACCCCACAAGAGAATATACCCAAATTTCATGTCTATAGTTAGGAATCAAGAACATGTAGTGCTAAAACTCACCTTATTTTTGTTACAGTGTTACCTGCTTATATCATACAATTATGCTACATTGTATTACATATTATTGAATAGTTAATCTGGTTTGACTCTTAGGGGGTCCCATGCAAATTCTCTGCACCTGCCCAAGAGCTTTGGATTCATGAATGAAAAAGACATACATGCAAACTAATTTTGATATAATGCCTGGACTAGCTTAAGGCCCAAGCACTTCTAAACCTCCCCGTGCCTAGTACACACTTTTTCAGGTATTCCTGACTTAACCTCTTTTAAAATCTATATTTCATCTCTGCTGACCCAGACCCAGATGGGGGAATGGCCCCTAGGGCCACTTTCCTGGAATCTTACATGTTGTTGGCCTTTATATCTGTTCTCCTTGCTCCTCTGTCATGGTGATTCTGTCTTTATTCCCTCAGTCCCTTGCCCTTTCAATCTAAAAGTCTTGACAGTGTCTCTCTACCCAGCCATTGGCTATATGGCAATTCTTTATTACCAATCAAAGCCAGATGGGGGCAGTGACCCTTAGCTTCTGGAAGTGTGGATTTTGGGAGCCGAATTAAGACAAAGCCTTAGAACCAAATTCCAACAGTATCACAGTAGATTTATGCATGTATTGCTGTGAAGATGGCATGAACTGTTTATTATATCTCCAATTATACTGAAGTGGTTGGCATGCAGGTAATAGTAAATATTTACTGGATGACTAAATGAATTTAGCTCATTGTGGATTTTTGTCTTGCCATAAAAGTATAGTAAGAGTCTTTTCCACTTATTTTTCCACATATTATCATAAATGATCAAATACTAAAATAGTTTCAATTTTTACACTAAAAAACATTTCCATGTATAATTTGCACATGAATTAAGTCTAAATATTCACAATATTCTCTTTCTGGGAATAATGCCCTCAAACTTTACACTTTTTTTGTTTTGTTTTGCTTTGCTTTGTTTTGTTTTTGTTTCTCATGACATCCTCCTTAACAGGCAGAGGAGATTTTAAGTTTTCTGTCTTATATCCCAGTCATTTTTATATCTTGCAGAATATTTTCTTTGCTTCCTTGTATATAGTTTTAGGAAGAGTGTTGGGATGTTTAATCCTCCTGCCTCATCCTCCTTATGGCTGGAAGTACAGGTAGGCCATCATCTTTCATTTTATCACTTGATTTCATTCAGGAATGAACATTATCAAAGTTCTTTGTGGAAACCTTCACCAAGTAGTGGTTTTGCATGACATATCTTCTTCTAAGATTACTTATTATATAATAAATTATTTTAGTAGCAGTTTGTCAATGATTAGCATTTAAGACTTTTTAAAGAATGACTAAATTTTCTCTAATGTAGCTAAGTACATCTAAGTACATTTATGGACAGTTGTGGATGTTAATATACAATGTCCCTAGAGCTTTTGTAGTTGCTGTTGAGAAATTGACCTGTGTCTTCATGGCAGTACATTAATAGAGATCTATGTCTTGTTTCTTATTTAATAGCTTATTATTACAAACTTACTTATTTTATTTTTTAATGTTTAATTCATTTGTTTGGAGATAATGTCTTTCTGTATATCCCAAGTGGCCTTGAAATTATTGTCTTCATGCCTCCAAGTTCAGAGGTTACAAGTGAATACAATTTTTGCATTCCTTGTCATTAGTTTCCGTTACTTATCACTAAGAGATAATTTGTCTGCTACAGCGCTAAATCCAGTAAATATGTCAGTTTCTTTTCTGTTATTCTCTGCTGCTAAATGTCACATAAGATTTCTTTGCAGTTTGCAAGCTCTCTGGACTTTTCAGCTCTGTATCAAGTGTTCTATCTTTTTATTCTCTTGAAACACATTTAAATGATCAGTTTTGTAGGGGATCATTATTGATATCTTATTATTTAATCATATTTAAGGATACAGATTCTTGTTTTGCCTAAAAAAACTTAACCTGTATTCATATGTGTCTATATGTGGGTGTGTACACTGTGAGCTCAGTTGATTTGCAGAAAGTAAAATTTTGATCTCCTTGAGCCATAATAAAAGCTGCTGGTGATCTAGCTGTCCTGAGTATGTGCTAGGACACAAATTCAGACTTTCTGTAATCACTGTATGTCTTCTGAAACAATTACCCATCTCCTTTTGACTTTTTAAAATGTTAATTTGTCTAAAATATGTCATTATGGTGAAATACGTAACTGGCATATGGAGGCTGTAGGTTCAAGTGTTAAAAAGAAAAGAAATAAATTTAAATGTAATGATTTTGTAAATAATGAGAAGTAATTGTTTCTAGGAGCTACTACTTAAATTTTTATGCAGTTGATTTCCAGAAGTGTGTAAGAAATTACTATGATTTGTCTACAAACCACATTTTAAAAATCAGACTTTGAGTAGTTCTCAGTAGAAGTAAAAGATAAAAATTATGCTGGTATGATGCAAATCACAAATTTCGATTCTTTTATTGCTCTTTTAATTTTGTAAATGATAGGAGAGACAGGAGAGAAGTTGGTAGAGAAGAATTATGATCAGTTTTTCAATTAAAATATAACAATAAATAAATAATCACAAAATTAAATATTTCTTTTTTAAAAACAGGCCACTAGAGCAATACAAGATTGTACTCTTTTGAAAAAAAAAAAAAAAGTACAAGTATGTAAATGTGCATTTGGGTATTCATGTTGTTTATCTCACATTACTTTATGTGGCAATACATGCCTCTGGGTGCATGCAGAGCTCAGAGGTAGATTTTTACTCTTTCATCACTCTGATCCTTCCTTTAGACAGGGTCTTGACATTTATTTGGAGTGTGGGAGGAAATTTACAAATTCCAGTGATCACCTGTTTTGGTACCCACCTCCCTGATCAGGTTTAGTCTGTTGGTGTATATTGTAATGCTAAATACTGTACTGGTTGCATCAGGGACTAGGATATGCTCACATACACCAAGTGATGACATGTAATCTTTCTCTTTAATTTAAAACTATTGGTTGAAGGAAAGGCCATCAAGAGACTGTCCCGCCTAGGGATCCATCCTCTCTGCAGACACCAACTCCCCACACTATTGCTGATGCGAAGAAGTGCTTGCTGACATGAGCCTGGTATGGTTGTTCCATGAGAGGTTCTGCCAGCACTGCACTAATACAAATACAGATACAGCCAACCATCAGACTGAGCCTGGGGACCCCAATGGAAGAGCTAGGGGAAGGACTAAAAGAGCTGAAGAGGATTGCAAACCCATAAGATGAACAATATTAACTAACTGGATCACCCAGACATCCCAGGGACTAAATCACCAACCAAAGAGTATACATGAGTTGGGCCAGGAATCCAGATACATATGTAGTAGAGGATGGCCTTGTTTGACATTAATGGCAAAGGAGGGAAGATTGATGCCCCAGCATAGAAGGATGTTAGAGGGATGAGGCAGGAGTGGGTCATTAGGTTGAGGAGCACCCTCATAGAGGGAAGTAGGGAGAAGAAGAATGGGATGGGGTGTTGTAGAGAAGTAACCTGGTGGGGGGAATATCATTTGAAATGTAAATTAATAAAATGATTAATTAAAAAGAAAGGAAAGCTAGGCATAGAAATCATAAAAAAATTAATTTAAATATAAAAATAATGTTCTTAGGGAAAAGTTTAATATATACATATATTTATATGTAAAACTATTGGTTGAATAAGATGCAGAAAGCCTTTAGTTCAGCAGAAGATAGGTAGACAGGGCTTTGGATCCCAGGCTTGGTGTCTGAGGCAGAGACGATAATGGGCAAAAAGGAAGGGAGGAGATGTCATAAGGTAGGTCAATCTGAGAACGTGGCCGCGACAGCTGGCCAGTTGAAGTAAGAGAGGCCCAGGCAAAACAACACAAGTTATATCATGGAAGATATTGACAGGGA
The DNA here is from genome assembly GCA_019843965.1 of Rhynchomys soricoides. Taxonomy (NCBI): domain Eukaryota; kingdom Metazoa; phylum Chordata; class Mammalia; order Rodentia; family Muridae; genus Rhynchomys; species Rhynchomys soricoides. The sequence goes on along the minus strand of JADRCH010000073.1, from coordinate 13,846,323 downwards.
CATAGAGTAGCTTAGAGGGTTGATATTTGCACAGTTCTAATGCTTTAAGGCTTAATATAAATGGAAAGATTTTGTATCATTTATTTGAGAACTGAATGATCAGAGGTAGAGTAGAAAACCCCAAAAAAGTTTTTAGTACTTCCCACTTCTTCTAGGGTACAAGCAAATGCACAAGTATGGCTGGAATTGTTTGTGGGTTCTGAAATTTGAACTCAGATCTTTGTATTTGTGCAGCAAGCCCTTCTGCCCATGGAGCCTGCTCCCTATCTACCAACTCTACCAATAAAAGCATTTTCCTGTATCATATATTTCCCATAATAAATGTTTCATTACACACACACACACACACACACACACACACAAACATAATTTTTTTCTTACAACAAAGGGAAGTTGTTTGCTTCAGTCAACATGTCATGCCATATTTATTTTGCACTCGTCTTTACAACTCTTGTAATACAAAATAAAAATGAGATACAATTTACATGGTACCATCTATAAAACATATGTATAAATGGTTGTATAATATATTTATATTGTTTTGTGTATATATATTAAAGGGTGTGCTGCCTAGTTTTATGGCAATTTTACACAGCTAGAGTCATTTTGAGAATAAGAAATACCAATTAATGTAAAGCCCCAACTAGATTGACATTCAGCAAGACTGTGGTGTGTTTTTATTTATTTATTTATATTTGCGTGTTTTTTTTTTCTTTCTTTATTTTTTTTTTGACTAATTATTGATGTGGGACATCCAAGCATAATATTGGGTGGTGCCACTTCTGGGTTGGTAGTCCTGTGTGCTATAAGAGAGCAGGGGAAACAAGCCATGAAAGCCAATCAGTGAGCAGTATTTCTCCACTGCCTTTGTACTCTGTGTTCAAGCAAGTGATTATTTAGACATGATTTTATTTGAAAACCTTTTTCTATTTTGAAATACCTAAAATTAACAAGCATGAGTGTTCTTGTGTTTATGCTATAGAGAAGCATAGCTTCTCAGGGCTTTTCTTAAACAGGGAAGTTCAGAATCCTTACTAATTCATAGTTTTTCACCAGTTACTCTGAATATTAATTTGCACAATCAAATATCTGAAGCTCTATTTTTCCTAAACCTTCAATCTCTTATACCCTTTTCATCTCTCTTTCTGCTTGAATATGCATACATATGTATTCCTAAATATAACCTGCTATATCAATTTAATGAATGCTACTTGTATATTTTAGGATTTACTACTCTGTCACAAGCAGTAGTCTTACATACATGCTTAGCATTCCTTAGTTGTGGTTAGGAATTAAATTGGTTATAACTAAAGTGGCAGTTGTAGCCTGTCTTTCAAGATCCATGATATCAGGAGCCATAGGTATTTGGTTAGGTTTCTAGTAACAAAAAAATATTTTCCTCCTGTTTAGCAAGTATGACTTCCAAGTATAAAACTTTTGTTTACTAACAAAGTTTGCATGCTACTTATGCACCCTTATAGTTATCATGGCATACTGGTCATTGTTTTACTATGATTCAGAATCACCTACATTCAGGTGACAATGCCCACAAAGAACTATGCCTTTCTGGACCAACTATTGGTCAAGAAAATGCCCCGTATATTTGTCTGCATGCCAATCTTATAGACACATTTTGTCAATTAAGGTTCCCTCCTATAGTGTCAAGTTGACTAAATATCTAGCCAGAACACAGAAGTATAGTTTAAGATAGGAAAAATAGATAAAGTTATACTTTCTAGACCTGAGTGTGGAATGTAGTAGAGATCAATATATTAAAAATCTAAGGACAGAAATTGAATTTAAGGATGTTGAATTTGGGTATTGAAGGTACATTATAGGTACTCATGTAACAATGTCATAAACAATTGGATGCAACACCAAATTTAAAGAAAAAAATTAGTAATGAAACATGAGATAGTATCAGCATTATCAACATGGAAATGAGAATTTCTGGAACTTATGCAAATGATTAGCTTAGCCATTTGTCTAAGAAAAAGTTCAGAGATAGCACAGTAATTAAAAATAAATGTAAGATGGATCTTTTCCCTCAGGACAACTCTCAAGCTAGCTGAGAGACTATATTCATATTAAAGGAAAAGGATCAAGTAATAAGGAAGACTCATTGATTTCTGAAATATCTAAGGGTGACATATGAGAATGGTAAAATCTACACTTAATGCATGTAAACAAAAGTCAAAGTGCTGCCCTAATAGTAAGATAATTGGTGACTAATCTCCCCACACATTATCTTTTGTCTTCAACTAAAGAAAAGGCCACTGGAAGAATTTGAGGTGAGAAGAATAAAATTGGCATAGCTAGTATATTCTCTTCACAGCTACCATGTTCTTAGAGTTCAATTGTCCATCACATTTAAACTTGGAGTACTTGACAGGAAAAAGCGTGGAAATGCCTTCGAGGTAGAGGTTAATAGATAAATGTAAAGAGATATATGGATCTTGTGATATCTGAAAAAAAAAGCAAAATAGATACTGTTTCATTTTTTCTGTGGGATATAGGCTTGGTGTTATTTTAAGTAGTATAGTATTTAAGAGGAAAAAATTACTTTCAGGTCATTTTTATCTTTCACAGCTTAGCTTGATGCATATTTAAACAGTTATGATATTTTGTTCTGAGAATGTGGATGAAATCCATTCCATTTGTTGCTGGTGTAGACAAAAATTATACCTGCCTTATATATGGAAATCCACCAATATCACAATTGCAGCTGAACATATTCTCTAACTAGTAAGGTAAAATGCTTTCATACACAATGATGAAAAGGACAAAAGTGGATTGGAACACTGTCAGCCTGGAGCAGAGTCTGAAAAGATTCATTTTATCAAAATATAAGTTTCCACTATGTTCTACTATAATCAAGAGCATTAAATATTCTGCCAATGAAGTCCCTAGAACATCAATGGAAGAGATCTCCCTATACAGCTCATTGTATCTCATAGAGAATCTGAGCACACAATTTCACCAAAGAAAATAGACCATCACTCAGTAAAGGCTGACAATACTGGCTGAGTCTACAGAAAACTTCTTGATGATCTTAACTTCAAGTAGATAAGATTTCACAGCCAAATCACACCAAGTGATCGGTCTTTCAACATGTACCCTTTGCTCCACTTGCTTATCTGTAGTCATTAATCTGCCAATGAAACATGAGCCCTGTGTCTTCTATCTTTCCCACAACTCTACACTGACTCCCACTTTCTAGACTGTAGAACCTTAACATCAGCACGGAGGATTGTATGTCCAATTCTGCTCGAGTATCTCATAGCCAGAAAAATTGTTCATATATTACTAGAAGACACAAAATGTATTTATGTCCATTTAGAAAATGCTGAGACTTCAAAACCATGAATATTATTTGGATCTTCACACTTGAAGTATACCTTTACAACTGAAAGAATTGTTGAGGATTTGGTGGTACATTCACATGTTGGGAGTCGCCTGAGCACCCACATCCGCCATTACAAGATAGCGCCTACATCTGGCCGAGGACAAGTTGTAAACAGGCTAGTGCGCATGCACCAGGTAATTTTCCACCTCAGAGTCTCAGCCTCTCTCGTGGCGGCATCTGGCCTGGTGTGCGGGAGCCAATGGGGAAGCTCCATGTCCCAGGCAAGCGCTGTGACCCATATAAAGGGCGAGTATTCTATTGTTCTGAGTCTCCATTCGTGGCAAGCTTATGCTCTCCCTCTCAAGAGGCATTAAAGCTTTTACTGCAGAAGGATCCTATGTGTGCCGCGTCGTTCTTGCTGGCGAGACCGTAGCGCGGGACATTCACATATACCTTCCTATGGGGTAACCTAGAGATCAAGTGCTCTGCATTTTTGCCATGTGGACAACACAAACTAAACTGCCAGTGTGTTTATGAAGTAAATTTGTAGTTGTCCTTTATAGCACCTGATAAACGGATTGTGTTTTCTATGGAAAAGAACATTGATAATAACAGCCAGTGAGAAACTTCTTAAAACAGAAGGAACCTCAGTTCTGCCTTACACTAAGTATACACACACACTTAGATTTTCTAAATGACTGCACTTGGTATTTGTGTTTCAAATAACTAAGTAATAGTGTTCTAACTAAACATAATTTGACATAGCATATTACTTCAAAATGATACAGTGGCATGTACTATGAAAATGTCTTGCCCCAAGGAGAAGCACACATCTCACAATGAACAGTTTTCATTGTGATTTAACTAGCACACATAGGAAAACTTTCTGGGATATGTGAGCTCACATTCAATGTTGCAGCCCTTTTCCCACCATACTGTATTCTTAATAACTTGAAAATTGGAGTTTTCTAACCATTCTGTGTTCTCATTACAAATATGCCTATGGACTTACTTTGGGCCATGCATTAACCTCAATCATGAACATCACTGGGTATCATAACATGACAGCACACTCATTCCTTCTGTTTACTGTCTATCTTAATGAAAAATCAAGTGATATATTATAACAGAACAGAAATTGCAGTTAAATGTACCATAAATTGTCACCAACATAGAGAATGGCCATATACCATATAAATTTAGGGGAAACAATAAAAAACACTGTACATATAAAGATCTTAGTTTTTATTAAATATGTTTTCAATGCATTAATTTAAATAAAACTGTACATACACATAAATTTTTTCAGCCTAAAACTTGTGGCTGATGCAATATACCCATGTAGCCTTTATAAATGATTCAGCTTTGTGCTAATTATTTTAAGTATAGCAAGGTAGAAGAGGAGATATGAAGAATTTCATCTCCCAGAGATGAGATTTATAGCTCAGAGTACTGAAACTTTCAGAATGGTTCTTTAGTAAGATATAACCAATGAGATATCAACACTGGCATTTTGCTTTGATATGCACTAAATTATGAATGTGTTTATCTTAAGGTTCATAGACTGAGTATATTTCAGTTAAAAGGAATGACACATATATTCACATGAACACACACACACTCATGTGCATACCCACAAACATACACACACACACACACACACACACACACAAATCTACAGAAACCAATATAGAAAATATTTGCTTTTTAATGAACTATTTATTCTTGACAATTTTTGTTCCTCCTCATTACACCACTTTCTGATCAGAGATGCCAAAAAACCTCTATTTTCTTCAGCACTTTGTTTACATAGCAGGTGTTTCAGTAACTCCACTGGATTTTATTCACTACAGGCATTTCCTTGGACACTAGTTTGACCATCTGTACATGATGCTCTAATTATCTTATTTTACTTTTATGACATTCGAAGCTGCTTAAAGGCTTATGGATGAAATTTGGAAAGCACCTACATTATACTTCAGCCAATTGGAAGCACTAACAAAGATAGCAATTGAACAACTGAAATATGTTTCAAATGATGTGAAGAGGAAATTATCTTGGGATGGTTTGACTTACATTATTCTTAAACTTTCTGTGAATAACAGATCCCCAAATAGGCTAGTTGCTTATATGTACAAGTCTAAGGCATTTGAGCAAGCAGAGAGGTTATTCACATTATATAGACAACTGATGTTTTGGTTCTAAACACAGTAAGATCAGAAACAAAATCTATCAGATCATTCAAATCTATTAGATCTTTAGTGTCATTTTCTTTGGAAGGACAGGAGTTGCTAGATTTAAGAGTTTTAAAAACAATTTAATAATGAATGCTGGAGCAAAAGAATATTCATTGAAATGTAGTATATTGTATTTTCTTAATGTTTTGAATCCATATATACTGTTAAAAGGTATCTTTTAACTGGGTGAAAAACAACGCATGTCTGTAAGTTTGCTTGAAATTTCAGCTGAAAACATGGTCATGGGGTGATTAGGAAATTTGATCTGTCATATAAAACATCCATAAGATAAGCTAAAAGAGAAAATGATGCATATCAGTCAGTATATTTGTCTACTACATAAATCTAACTCTTATGCATTATCTCTCTCTCTCTCTCTTTCACACACACAGACATGCATGCACACACACATATACACACACTGCATGCATCCATACAAGTTGTATGTGTATGCAAGCAAACACCTTGCCTCTGTGTGTGTGTGTGTGTTTGTATGTATGTACAGACTGTATTTTTAACATCAGAGTGAAGTGTCATGTTATTAGAGTGTAAGGTCTGTTTGAATCAATATATTATTTATCTACTATGTTTCTCTGTTTAATTTTTTTGTCTGTATGACCTATTATTAAGGAGAATAAGTTACTAAAATTTCCTACTATAACTGTGATAGAAATAAACCTATGGTTTTAAGTCTACTAAAGTTTATTTTATAAATTGTCTATACTTGTGTTTGGTATGTATAAGTTTTAGACTAACCTCCTCTGGATGAATTGTTTGTTAATAGTTTTGATGAAATCGTTTTGTATCTCTTCAATCTAATAGTGGTTTGTGGTATATTTTGTCATGTATTAGAATAGCTATGCTAGATATTTTCTTATTTCCTTTTCTTTTACTGTAGACATTATTTGTACTTGATGATGAGGTTTATTTCTTGAAGGCAGCATATAATTAGATTCTCATTTCTAATACAATCTACTACTCTGCATATTTGGACTGGGAAAATTAGAACATTATTTTTAGACAATTATTAACAAATATGTATTAATTCCTTTCCTTTCTCTATTTTGTGATTTTTTTAAGACCTTTTTTTAAAAAGTGAACTCTTTTGATATTTATCACTTGTGACCTATAAAGTTTATTTTCCCCTTTCTTCAGGTTAAATCATTTCTCCCAGTATCCTCTGTGAGCTACAGGTCACAAAACTCCCTTTAGTTTATTTTATAGTGAGGACATTTTCTTTATCTTTCACTTATGAAACAGCTTTCTTATGTATAGTATTTAGGGGTAGCAATTATGATTTTTACAAGTTGGGATGCATTTCTCAATTTTTTTCCCACAATGTAGGCTGTTACTGTAACGAGTCTACTTCTATTTCTAGTTTGTATCTTTTCTTTTACAGTTTTCAATAGTTGAAACACAATACCACACAGTGTTTATCACTATTGCTCTGTAATATAGCTTGAGGTCAGGGATGCCGATTTCCACAGAAGCTCTTTTATTCTTGAGAATAGTTTTTGCTATCCTGAGTTATTTGTTATTCTAAATAAATTTTCAAGTTGCTCTTTCTAACTCTCTGAAGAATTGAGTTGGAATTTTAATAGGAATTGCAATGAATCTGTAGTTTGCTTATGGCAAAATGGCCATTTTTAATATATTAATGCTGCCAATCCATGAGCATCGGAGATATTTTCATCTTTGGATATTTTCTTCAATTTCTTTTTTCAGTGACTTGAAGTTCTTGTAGTACAGATCTTTCACTTGCTTGGGTAGAATCACAGAAAGGTATTTGATATTATTTGTGACTATTGTGAAAGTTTGTGTAGTTTACCTAACTTTTTTCTCAGCCTGTTTGTCCTTTGAGTATAGGAGGGCTACTGATTTGTTTGAGTTAAGTTTATATCCAGCCATATTGCTGAAGTTTTTCTATCAGGTTGACAAGTTCTCTGGTGGAATTTTTGGGGTCACTTAAGTATACGATCATATCATCTTCAAATAGTGATATTTAGAATTATTCCTTTCCAATTTGTATTACTTTGACCTCCTTTTTGTTGTCAAATTATTCTAGCTAGAACTTCAAGTACTATATTGAATAAATAAAGAGAGAGTGGGAAGTCTTGTCTAGTCCCTGATTTTAATGGGATTGCTTCACATTCGCTCTATTTAATTTGATGCTTGCTACTGGATTGCTGTATATTGCTCTTACTCTGTTTAGGTTTGGGCATTGAATTCCTGATCTTTCTATGACTTTTATCATGAAGATATGTTAAATTTTGTAAAATGCTTTTTAAGCATCTAAAAAAATGATTATGTAATAATTTTTGGGGGGGGTTGTTTATGTAGTGAATTACACTAATGGATTTTTGTATATTGAACCATCCTTGCATCCCAGGGATGAAGACTACTTGACTGTGGTGAATTATCATTTTTATATGTTCTTGGAATTGGTTTGTGAGAAATTTATTGAGTATTGTTGCATCGATGTTCATAAGGGAAATTGGTCTGAAGTTCTCTTCCTTTGTTTGGTCTTCGTGTGGTTTAGGTATAATCTTATGTCCACGTGAATCTAGGACCTCCATATAAAACCAGATACACTGAAACTTATAGTGGAGAAAGCAGGGAAGAGCCTCAAGTACATGGGCAGAGGGAGAATTTTCCTGAACAGAATAAAAATGGCTTATGCTCTAAAATCAAAAATAGACAAATGGGACTTCATAAAATTGCAAAGCTTCTGTAAGGCAAAGGACACTTTAATAGTACAAAATAGCAACCAATAGATTGGAAAAATATCTTTACCAATCCTACATCCAATAAAGGGCTAATATCTAATATATACAAAGAATGTAAAAGGTTAGACTCCAGAGAACCAAACAACCAGATTAAAAATGACGTACACAGATAAACAAAGAATTTTCAATTGAGGAATAGTGAATGGCTTAGAAGCACCTAAAGAAATGTTTAACATGCTTAGTCATCAGGGAAATGCAAATCAAAACAACCATGGAATTCCACCTCATACAAGTCAAAATTAAAATCTCAGGTGAAAGCAGATGCTGGCGAGAATGTAGAGAAAGAGGAAGACTCCTCCATTTTTGGTGGGATTGCAAGCTAGTACAAGCACTTTGGAAATCAGTCTGGCAGTTTCTCAGAAAACTGGACATAGTACTACATGAGGACCAAGCTATACCACTCTTGGACATATGACCAAAAGAAGATCCAAAATATAACAAGGAAACATGCTCCACTATGTTCACAGCAGCCATAATTATAATAGCAAAAGCTGGAAAGAACCCAAATGTCTTTCAACAGAGGAATAGATACAGAGAATGTGGTACACTGATACATTGGAGTACTACTCCATCTATTAAATCAATGAATTCATGAAATTCTTAAGCAGATGTATGGAACTAGAAAATATCATCCTGAATGAGGTAACCCAATCACAAAGGAACACACATGGTATACACCTACTGATAGGTGAATACTCACCCAAAAGCTCGGAACACCCAAGATACAATTCACAGACAACATGAAGCTCAAGAAAAGGGAAGATCAAAGTGTGGTTCTTCAGTCCTTATTAGAAAGTGGAACAAAATCCTCATGGGAGCAAATAGGGAGACAAAGTATGGTGCAGAGACCATAAGGATGGTAAAGTCCATCCAGATACTGTCACTCGTGGGGAAGCCATCCCGCTTACCGTCACCAAACCCAGACACTATTATAGATGCCAAGAAGTGCTTGCTGAGAGGAGCCTAATATAGCTGTCTCCTGAGAGGCTTTGCCAGAGCCTGACAAATACAGAGGTGGTTGCTCACAACTAACCATTGGACTGATCACAGAATCCCCAATGGAGGAGTTAGAGAAAGGACTAAAGGAGCTGAAGGGGTTTGCAATCCCCTAAGAAGAACAACATTATCAACTATCCAGACCCCCAGCCCAGAGCTCCCAGGGACTAAACCACCAACCAAACTGTACACATGGAGAGATCCAAGGCTCCAGCCACATATGTAGCAGAGGATGCCCTTGTCAGGCATCAATGGGAGGAGAGGCCCTTGCTCCTGTGAAGGCTTGATGTCCCAGTGTAAGGGAATGCCAAGGTGTGGAGGTGGGAGTGGGTGGGTAGGTGGGTGGGGGTAATCCTTCACAGAAACAGAGGGATGGTGAATGGGATAGGGGGTTCTTAGCATGGGGGTAACCAGGAGAAGGGATAACATTTGAAATACTAATAAAGAAAATATCAAATAAAAATTGAAATAAAATAAAAATAGATTCGAGAATTTTAATACAATTTCATTAATTTTCTATGTCATTGAACTGAAAACCTTCTTTTTCTACTATGCACATACATAAATGTAGTATTTTCATAGTATTTTAAATATTCTGCACATTTTATTTCTTTAATAAAATTTCTTTTCTTTGAATGTTTGATCCAGTTTCTTACCTTGTATTTAAGACATGACATTCTGCCTTCTCAATAATCTGTTCTGTTGGTGAGACTTTCCACTAAGAGTTTCATTTCATTTCCAGCTTTCATTCAGTTTTATTTTATTTTTTTCAGTATTCACATCTTTGCACTGAATTCTCTTTTTATATCTTGAATTGTCTTTCTCAATTCAGATATCTCAATCACTTCATTGCTTTGGTCCTTCAGTTTTTCAGGTGTTTGTTTATGTTTTCTTTAAGTTCTCTGAACATATTTATAATCATTCTTTCAAATCCAGTATGCTAAATTTCATTTAAAATCATTTTACTTGGTTAATATTTCTATGGAATTGGTGCTCTTTGGAGGAAATATATTGTCTTGGAGTTTTCTTTTTGTGATATTTTTTTCCATAAGATCTGAGAATCTGTATTCAGATTAGTAATGTTGCCTGTTGCATTTTTTTTTTTAAGTTCATGAGTCCAGAATCTAAAACTAAAACTAAGCAGAATGGGCTTACTAGGGAAGAAGAAACATGGCATCATGGAAGAGATGTCATCAACGAACTCACTTACCAAGTATGCACTAGGCTGGGCTGTGTGATGAGTAAAAGAAATATCCTGAGACGGGAGAAGGGGACAGAGTTGTTCCAGTGCACAAGGTTGTTTTCTTTTCTTGGATTTTTTAAAATTTTCATTTCAAATGTTATCCCTTTTCCCAGTTCCTCTCCTTATCCTATTCCCCCTACCCCTGCTTCTATGAGGGTGTTCCCCAAGCCACCCACTCACTCACTCCCACCGCACCACCCTGGCATTCCCCTACACTGGGGCATCGAGCCTCAACAAGGGCCTCTTCTTCCATAGATGCCCGACAAAGGCATCCTCTACTACATATATGGCTGGAGCCATGGCTCCCTCCATATGTACTGTTTGGTTAGTGGTTTTGTCCCTGGGAGCTCTGGGGGTGTCTGGGGGTTTCATATTGTGGTTCTTCCTATAGGGTTACAAACTCATTCAGCTCCTTTAGTCCTTTCTCAAACTCCTCCATTTGGGGACCCCGTGCTCAGTCCAATGGTTGGCTAAGAATTTGAAAAAAAATATTTAAATCAAAATAAAGCTAGCTGGGCAGTGGTGGCACACACCTTTAATCTCAGCACTTGGGAAGCAGAGGCAGGTGGATTTCTGAGTTTGAGGCCAGCCTGGTCTACAGAGTGAGTTACAAGACAACCAGGGCTACACAGAGAAACCCTGTCTCAACAAAAACTTAAAAAAAAAAAAAAAAAAAAAAACTAGCTGGCATTATTTGTTGCCCAGTCTTTATGTGTTGAGAAAGTTTAGGACTTAACTGACATCCTTACTGGAAATATCTGAAAGGCTAGAAGAACTGAGGTCTTTTTGTTTAAGTAGCCATTTTTTAAGTTGCTCTTTGAGCATGTCGCTGGAAACAGCATCAGTAGAGGCAGGGGGCTGGAAACAACAGGTCATTTCAGCATCCCCAAGAGTGATTCTTTTCAGGACTGTACTGTTGGTATTTTACTTTCTAATATATGAACCTTACAACCAATATTAAGTTCTATAAAGATATCTGCATGGAATATGAAAAGTTCATAGGATGAATTTTTACTCCTTTTCTGAAGACGTGAAAGAAAACTGTATTGATGTTTTGGTTTTTTTTAAGAGTTTGTTTGTCCAATTTTCTGAGGAACTGTCAGACTGATTTCCAGAATGGTTGTACAAGCTTGCAATTCCACCAACAGTGGAGGAGTCTTCCTCTTTCTCTATATCCTTGCCAGCAACTGCTGTCACTTGAGATTTTATCTTAGCCATCCTGACTGGTATAAGATGGAATCTCAAGGTTATTTTAATTTGCATTTCCCTGATGACTAAGGATGTTGAACATTTCTTTATGTGCTTCTTGGCCATTAAATATTCCTCAGGTGAGAATTTTTCTTTTGCTCTGAACCCCATTTTTAATATGGTTATTTGGTTTTCTGGGGTCTAACTACTGAGTTCTTCTTATACATTGAATATTGGCCCTCTATCAGATGTAGGATTGGTAAAGATCATTTCCCAAATGTTGATTGTCATCTGTTTTGTCCTATCTTCAGTGTCCTTTGCCTTACAGAAGATTTATAATTGTATGATGTCCAATATGTCTATTTTTGATCTTAGAGAATAAGCCATTTGTGTTCTGTTCAGGAAATCCCCTGTGCCCATGTGTTCGAGGCTCTTCTCAACTTTCTCGTCCTCCTCTTCCTCCTCCTCCTCTTCTCCTTCTTCTTCTTTTTGAAAAAAATTATTAGATATTATCATTATTTAAATTTCAAATATTATCCCATTTCCCAGATTCATCTCTGAAAATCTCTTTTCCCATCCCACCACTCCTGCTTCTATGAGTGTCTTCCCACACCCACCCACACACTCACTCCCACTTCCCAGTCCTGGCATTCCCCTACACTGGGGCATTGATCCTTCACAGGATCAAGGGCTTCTCCTCCCATTGATGCCCAACAAGGCCATCTTCTGCTACATTTGTGGCTTAAGCCATGGGTCCCTTTGTATATAGGATGGATCCCCAGGTGGGACATTCTCTAAATAGCCTTTCCTTTAGTCTCTGCTCCACACTTCCTCTCTATACCTCCTCCCATGGGTATTTTGTTTCCTCTTCTAAGAAGGACTGAAGTATTCACACTTTGGTCTTCTGTCTTTTTGAACTTCCTGTTGTCTGTTGATTGTATCTTGGGAGTTCCGAACTTTTGGACTAATATCTACTTATCAGTGAGTGTATACCATGTGTGTTCCTTCATGACTGGGTTAACTCACCCAGGATGATATTTTCTAGTTCCATACATTCGCTTAAGAATTTCAGGAATTCACCATTTTTAATAGCTGTATAGTACTCCATTGTGTAAATATACCATATTTTATATACCCATTCCCCTGTTGAAGGAAATCTGGGTTCTTTCCAGCTTCTGCTATTATAAATATGGCTGCTGTGAACATAGTGAAGCATGTGTCCTTGTTATATATTGCAGCATCATTTGGGTAGATTAGTTTCAGTATATCTGGTTTTATGTGGATGTCTTTGATCCACTTGGATTTGAACTTTGTACGAAGAGATAAGAATGGATCAATGTGCATTTTTCTGCATGTTGACCACCAACTGAACCATCACCATTAGTTGAAAATGCTTTCCTTTTTCTACTGGATGCGTTCAGCTCCTTTGCCAAAGATCAAGTAACCATAGGTATAAGAGTTCATTTCTGGGTCTTCAATTCTATTTCATTGATCTATCTTCCTGTCTCTGTGCCAATACCATAAGTTTTTATCACTATTTGATCTATATTATAGTTTGAGAACAGGGATAGTGATTCCCCTAGAAGTTTTTTATTGTTGAGAATAGTTTTTGCTCTCTTGGTTTTTTTTTTATTTCAAATGAGTTTGCAAAGTGCTCTTTCTAACTCTATGAAGAGTTGAGGTGGAATTTTGATGGGGATTGCATTGAATCTGTAGATCGCCATTGGAAAATTGGCCCTATTTACTATAATAATCCTGCCAATCCATGAGCATGAGAGATCTTTCCATCTTTGGATATCTTCTTCAATTTCTTTCTTCAGAGACTTGAAGTTTTTGACATACAGATCTTTTGCTTGCTTTGTTAGAGTCACACCAAGGTATTTTATATTTTTGGTGACTATTCTGAATGGTGTCTTTTCCCTAATTTCTTTCTCAGCTTGTTTATCCTTTGAATAGAGGAAGGCTACTGATTTGTTTGAGTTAATTTTATATCCAGCCACTTTGCTGCAGGTTTAGGAGTTCCCTGTTGGAATTTTTGGGGTCATTTATGTATACGCTCATATCATCTGCAAATAGTGATATTTTGACTTCTTCCTTTCCAATTTATATCATGTTGACCTTTTGTTGTCTAATTGTTCTTGCCAGGACTTTGAATACTATATTGAATAATTAGGAGGAGAGTTGGGTGTCTTTTCTAGTTCCTGATTTTAATGGGATTGCATCAAGTTTTTCCCAACTAAGTTGCATTTAGTTTGATGTTGGCTACTGATTTGCTGTATATTGCTTTCAGTAGGTTCAGGTATGGGAAGGTCTTTTTAACCATATGTATGCCAGGTTAGGTTGCTAATGAGTCATCCTGGCATGTATGTGTTGGAGATTTTCTGCATTGAGGCTCTGCATTCCTCAAGTCAATACACACCCAGGTAGTATGTGGTATTTGGCTATAGTGTGTTCCCAGTGAGGTAGAAGGATCAAAGAGGGGATGGGTGTTATTTTTCCTTGTTCACAATAGATTGGGTCACTTGTAGCTGTTGATTGGTAGGGGAATCATTGAGTGGAAGAGGGGTCAGAGTTAGTTTTGTAGGAAGATGATCTCCCTGTAATATTGAGCAGAGTTGAATAATGATGATGCGCTTAAGGGGATTTCAGACAGCAAAGCAGCTACAGGTAGTCTGTATAGGGATGATACATGTCAACTTCTCTGCCATGGTATACTGAGTATAGCAGTTAAAAGTGAGCAACTTTTTGAGGGCAGGGAGAGGTTTTTAGACTTCAAGGTTGCTGGAGCTGTGGTGTGCCTTGGCAGTGCTAGACTCACATATAGTTCTATCATTTTTACCACATGGAAAAGTAGCTCTTGACTATTACATTATGAATATATTTTTCATTTTCCACTTTCAAAAGCCATTTTTAAATGGCTAGAGAGATACTTCAGTAGTTAAGAGCATGGGCTTCATCTCAACAGGAACTATGTTCAATGCCCAGTATCTACATGGTGGCTCACAATTTTCTGTAAATCCAGATCCAGAAGGTCTGATACTATCTCTGTTTTCTGATATCATGAACCTCTACATGGTGCACAGACATACATGCAGGCCAAACACATATATATATATATATATATATATATATATATATATATATATATATATTTATATATAAAATTTCTACATTTAAAATAATAATGAATTGTTTCAATGGTTTGTATAGCATTACAAAGTATATTTATGATGTAGAGGAGTAAGAATACATATTGTTTGATATAATGATTAATATGGATGGGCTTTGTGTAACTCAACAAAGAAATATGAAATGTCATCTCTAAAGATCGTAGTAAGAAAATTTAATCAAAATATAATCATAGTCATGGTGAATTTATTCAAGTTTAGAAGCACATAAACATGCCTTTATAAACCTTAGAGTCCCATTGAAAGTAATTATATATTGAGTTTATTGACTCTATATTCTAAGAAACTTTATGAAATATTTTTTATTTCATATGTTATAGAAATATATGTTACAAACCCATTGCTATGTTTTCTCTTAATTAGTAGTTGTAAAGTACATGCTATACTGAATGATAATATGATTATTATATATGCCATATGGAATATATAAATATTATATATTATGCAAATACTATATATAAACACTGCATATAATATTTTAGATAATAAACATAAGACAGATATTTATATGTTACTGATCAGCATGAATATATATATATATATATATATATATATATATAATTTAGAATTTTTAATTAAATTTATTATTGCAAAGGAAATTTAGTTCAACAACATGGGTGTTCTGGCAAGTTCTCATGTTCAATGACTTATAGGTATTTGTGATTCAGCTGGAATGCAGACATGCCCTGGATTACAGTACAATCTGTCTAGAATACAGAGAAGCCCTTAGTATATAGCTTTAATCCTAAACAATGAAATCTAATTGAAGGACAACATGATGAATCAGAGAAAGATTTGTCAGAATGAGTCAGAGACTAGGTACACCCAACTATCAGAAGAAACTAAGAGAAGGAAAGAGAGAGAGGGAGAGAGAGAGAGAGAGAGAGGTGTTTGAGTCAGTTGGCAGTCAGTGCAATGAGTACAGTGCAATGGAGTTAACTTTTTTCCTAAGTTTGTGCAGCTCAGTGCAAGAAAGTGAAATCAGTTTTACCTAC
This sequence comes from Rhynchomys soricoides, assembly GCA_019843965.1. Lineage (NCBI taxonomy): Eukaryota > Metazoa > Chordata > Mammalia > Rodentia > Muridae > Rhynchomys > Rhynchomys soricoides. The sequence continues at coordinate 13,830,344 of JADRCH010000073.1, read as the reverse complement.
TGGGTCAGTTTTACAGAAGCAAGTTGCTAGTGAGCACAAAATAAGTCAGAGAATAAAATAGAGCAAGAAGATTAAAACAGATAGCAGACTGAGTTTGAGGCTAGTCAGTGCAATTTAGTTAGAAGGTGAGAGAAGCCAAATTTATTCAGTCAGCTTTAATCAGAATAACTGAGTTAACTGTCCAGATAGAGATCAGAAAGAAGTAAAAAGGGTGAGATTATTCAGCAATAAGCCTCTGAGAAAAAATTATAACAGGTAAATAAAAGTTACTTTTAAGTATTACATGCACATATAGGTGCTTGTGTATGTGTAACTTTTGTGTTGACCATCAGATAATATTTACATTTTTATTTTATACAAGATTTTTCATTAGGTCCTTGGGCTCATTAATTTGGACAGAAAAAAATATGAGCAAATAAGCTTGAAGAAACTTGCTGACAGATCTTACCTAGATCGATATGTGTGCTCTTCTTTCCAAGACTAGACATAGCCAAACATTTTCTACAACTTTAATATCAGGTGGGAATTGTTTTTCTGTTTATTTTTAATGATGTGTATGGAAACAGTGTGTTTCTATGTGCATGTGTACCCGACGAGGTCCTCAGATTTCTCTGGAGCTGTAATTGTAGGCACTTATTTGTCACTTAATACGGGTGCTATAAACTAACCATGTCCTCTTCAATAGCAGTAAGTGCTTTTAGTTCCTGAGTGATATCCCCAAGCTCTGTCAGGTGGATTTTTAAAATAAGAGCAGTACAGTAAAGGGCATAAAAATAGTGATTGTTAAATCCAATATGAGTAATATTACAAGGAGAAATGTGTGAAGGCTATGTTCAGATCCAAATACAATCACATTCATGGAGGCTTTAATTAGATCAGATTGACACATACAATCTGAAGAGAAAAGCCTCTGCAAAGGGCAGCATCTGAGAGTAAAGAAATTGCTCCTCTTCCTTCTAAATTTTCTTAATAAACACAACCCATTTTGGTTTAATATACATTTTAATTTTAAAGAAAATAAATTTGTAGAATTTAAAAATGGAAAATAAAGAAAATCTAGGAAAGATAAGAATTTATTTCTCTCTCTCTCTCTCTCTCTCTCTCTCTCTCTTTCTCTCTCTCTCTCCGTTTATAATTCATTATCAATAGTCCCAGACTCTTGAGTCTTCTTGGTGATTTTCCCACAGAACTGAGTAATCTCTGTTTTGATTGCATTGGTTACAGATATGTCATACCAGTTAGATATTACCATGACAACTACTGGACTCAACTTGCTACAGAATAACACCAAATTTTGAAATGCATTCATTATTAGTCTTTCTTTCTAGAAAACAAAACTTTCCCTTACACAAATGGAAACATTGTGGGTTGGCCTGAAATATTATTTCTAAACCCTAACAGATAAATGTATCTCCATGCATTTATTATACAGTAGGTAACTCCACTGTCAAGAGGAAGTTGATTTAAGCATTGCTGAGAATTACTATATACCAGTCATAAAACTTTAAAAATGTCATACTTTACAGAAAGCATGTTAGATATATGTTCTGAATACAATAACTTAACACATAGGTATTTTGCATCTTCAAATACAGGAAACCCATAGAACAAATGATAATTGGAAAACTATCTGTTTTTAGCAAATGTGAATTCAAATTCCTTGCATATCAAATACAAGAATATTATATGCAGCAAACAAGAGACAAAAAAGGGAAAAAATTTATATATTGCTTTTAGAGAAATTTAGATAAATACATAAGATCTTCTGAATTCTACATCTATGGCAAGGTATGTGCATATCCACATTGATACATATTCACATACATGGAAAAAGTATGAGGAGTCCTTTAGCTGTACCTTGTTACAGTAGCCTCTCAGTACATAACCTATAAAAAAGTACAGATATACAGAATAGCATGACTTGGTAGCAGCGTAGCAATAAAAACCGCTTATTTTCTTTCTAAGAAAATGATGGTACATTATAGGGAGCAACATAAGGAGAAATAAATTTTAGGAAAAAAAAGAACTCTTTAATACTTCTTTAGATATTACTCATTCTCAAGAACCATGCAATGTTCTCTTGTAAAACTCTCGCTCCTTGCCTCTTCTCTCCCCACTCTCTGTATCTGTCTCTGTCTTTGTTTCTCTATCTCTGTATCTTCCCTCTATCTGACTGACTCTCTCTCTCTTTCTCTCTCTCTCTCTCTCCCTTTGTGTGTGTGTGCATGTGTGTGTGTGCGTGTGTGTGTGTGTGCGTGTGTGTGTGTGTGCGTGTGTGTATGTGTATGTGTGTTTGCAAAATGTAAATTATGCACATGGCTTGGTACATGTGTTGCCTTCAGAGGATACTCTCCTTGTTTGAGGCAGAGTATCTTGATTTTCCTTGATTGCTTGCTTGGTTTTGGTTTTGTTGTTAGAATAGCTTGAGGGACATGGGAGAGTATTGCATAAAGCAAACAAGCTTCTAGAAAATTTTTCATCTTTAATTCCCATGTTCTTTTAGGAGACCATAAACCAGTGTTATATTATCCAATTTTAACCGAGTTCTGGGGATTAGAATTTAAGTCATTACATTTGCACAATAAGCATAGCACATACTGAGCAACCTCTCGCCGTATAAAAAAGGTTGTTTTAAAATGAGAGAAAAGTTTCATCTCCCTTCCACTCCTCATCCCAACCTGCATGCATGGCAGATTGCCCTGCCCACTCCCGAACCCCATAGTCATGCCTCTCTCCCAGGAGGACTGCTCTAATCAGGGACATAAATGTGACCCCTGCCAAAATACTCATGTCAACTTGGACCCTACAGAATCCATCATACATGGAATCTTTCCCTACCTGCTGGAGTCCTATTGCCCTCCTTCTTCACAGGTCCACATATGCCCTTTTCAGAAGATCATGCCCACTTCCATTCTGACATTCCACAGCCCTGCCTATCTCTCAGGAGGACTGCTTTAACCAGGAGCACAGGACTACCTGCCTCCAAGGAGGCATAACCTAACCAAAGACACACTCTACCTCCAGGAATGATTGCTCCAATCTGAAAAACACAGGCAAGTTAAAAACAGAGATAACCAGATGATAAAAGGAAAGCACAAGAACATAATCAACAGAAGCCAATGACATTTGGCACAATCAGAACAAATAAGCCCTGGGTACCCTAACAAATGCTAAGAGCAAGATTCTGACCTTAAATTTATCTCATGAAGAGGATAGAGGCCTTTAAAGAGGATATAAATAATTCCCTTAAAGACATAAAGGAAAATACAATCAAACAGGTGAAGGAAATGAACAAAAATTTCAAAGTCCTAAAAATGGACATATAAGAAACACACACACACACACACACACAGGAAATGGAGAACCTAGGAAAGAGGGGAAGAGCTACATATACAAACATAATCAACAGAATATAAGAGAGAGAAGACAAAATCTCAGGCATAGGAATTACCTTAGAAGATATTGATACATCCATCAAAGAAAGTGCCAAATGTAGGGGAGCATGTCTCCTTGGTATATGTTGGAGCATCTTTTGGGTATATGCCCATGAGTGGTACAGCTGGGTCCTTAGGTAGTACTATGTCTTATTTTTTGAGGAACTGCCAGACTGATTTCCAGAGTGGTTGTACCAGCTGATATGTTCCACTATGTTCATAGTAACCTTATTTATAATAGCCAGAGCTGGAAATGACTCAGATGTGCTTCAACAGAGGAATGGATACAGAAAATGTGGTACATGGAGTACTACTCAGCTATTAAAATAATGACTTCATTAAATTCTTAGGCAAATGGATGGAACTAGAAAATATCATCCTGAGTGACAGAACCCAGTCACAATGGAATACACATGGTATGTACTCACTGATGTGGATATTAGGCCAAAAGCACTGAATACCCAAGATACAATTCACAGATCATATGAAGCTCAATAAGAAGGAAGACCAAAGTGTGTATGTTTCATTCTTTCTTAGAAGGGGGAACAAAATAATCAACGGAAGTAGAGGGTGGGAAGGAATTGGGAGGAAGAGAGGAGGGTGAGGCAGAAAAAATAGGGGCAAGATCAGGTATGTGAGGAGACATGATGATATACAGAGGATCAGGAATCTGAACAGAGTTATGTAGCAATGGGGGATAGGCAACAGGGATGTTAGTCACCAGCAAGATCCATATGCCAGAAAAGCAAGAGGCTTCCAGGACAGTATGAGGATGAGATTAGCTGAAATGCCCAACAAAGGAGAGGGAGAACCTGCATAGACCATATCCAGAGGTTAAGCAAGGCTCCCAGTTGAGGAATGAGGCCACCCACACGTATCCAACTTTTAACCCAGAATTGCTCCTGTTTAAAGGAAATATGGAGACAATGTATGGAGCAGAGACTGAAGGAAAGGCTGCCCAGAAATTGCTCCACCTGGGGATCCATCCCATATACAGTCACCAAGCCCAGACACTATTGCTGATGCTGTCAGAAGCCTGATATAGCTGTCTCCTGAGAGGCTCTGCCAGAGCCTGACAAATACAGTAGTGGATGCAAGCAGCTAAATATTGGAGTAAGCATGGGGTCCCCACTGCAGGAGTTAGGAAATGGACTGAAGGAGCTGAAGGGGTTTGCAACCCCATAGAAGAACAACAATATCAACTAACCTGACCACATACACCCAAGAGCTCCCAGGGACTAAGTCACCAACCAAAGTGTACACATGGAGCGACCCATGGCTCCAGCCACATATGTAGCAGAGAATGGCCTTGTTACACATCAATGGGAAGAGAGGTTCTTGGTCTTCTGAAGGCTTTATGCCCCATTGTAGGGGAATGCCAGGACAAGGTGGCACGAGTGGGTGGATGGGGAAGCACCTCATAGAAGCATGGGTGGGGTGGACAGGATAGTAGGTTTACAGAAGGGAAACCAGGAAAGGGGATAACATTTGAAATATAAATAAATAAAATAGCCAATAAAAAACAGAAAGAAAATTCCAAGTACAAAAATTCCTAATGGAAAACATCCAGGAAATTTTGGACACAATAAAAAGACTGAAACTAAGAGGGTGATGATTCCTAGTTCAAAGAACCAGAAAATATCCTCCACAAAATTATAGAAGAAAACTAATCTAAAGAAAAAAAATGGCCACAAGGTATCAATTTAACAATTATAAGGTCTATTCTGAATACACACACACACACACACACACACACACACACACACACATAAACACACACACACACAGATGGTCATGTATATAAAATACTTTTATGTAAGAGTAAAAATTAAAAATTACAGGAAAAAATTAATGGATCATTAATATCTCTGAACATCTATGGACTTGATTCACCAGTAAAAATCACAGTCTACATCATTCTGATGTATATAAGAGACACATCTCAGCAGCAATGATATTCATTAGCCCATTATAAAAGTCTTATAGAAAAGTTTCCAAGCAAACAGACCTAAGAAACCTCCTGGAATAGCCACTCTCATATCTAATAAAATAGTCTTTTAACTAAAAGTAATTAAAGAGAAATGGAGGGACACTTCATACTCATCAAAGGAAATACCTGCAAGGATAACATCTCAGATCTAAACATCTATGTCCCAAATGTAGGGACACCCAAATTAATAGTGGGAGACTTCAAAACAGAACACCTTCCAATGAGTCTCACCTTGACTTTCACAGGTCATTGAAACAGAAACTAAACAGAGAAATAAGAAAATATTCATAGGTGATGATCCAAAAGGACCTAACAGATATCTATAGAACATTTCCCCCAAACACATAAGAATATACATTCTGTTCAGCACCTCATACAACCTTCTCCCAAACTGACCATATAGTTGAACACAATCAAGCCTCAACAGATACAAGACGATGGAAATAATCCCGGGCATCTTGTCAGATCATCTTGGAGTTCAACAACAACAAAAACAACAGAAAGCCTACATATCCATGAAAACTTAATAAATAACTCTCAATTCAGTGATCAGCGAATCAGGGAAGACATAAAGAAAGAAACTAAAGATTTCATACGATTCAATGAAAATGATGACACAATGTGGCCAGATTTATGGAACTCAGTGAAAGTAGTGCTAAGATGAAAGTCCAGGGCACTAAGTACCCTCATGAAGAAATTGGAGAGTACTCATACTAATGATTTAAAAGTATATCTGAAGGCTCTAGAAAAAACAACAACAACAAAAACAAATAAAATGACACACATTCAGTAGATGAGAAGAAATCATGACAATCATGTCTAAAATCAATCAATTAGAAAAAAAAGAGAACAATACAAAGAAGCAACCAAACCAAGACCTGGTTCTGGGAGAAAATCAACAAAGTAGATAACCCTTAGCCAAATTAACTAAAAGGCAGAGAGACAGTACTCAATTAACAAATCATTTGAAGAAGAGTAAGAAGAAGAAGAAGGAGGAGGAGGAGGAGGAGGAGGAGGAGGAGGAGGAGGAGAAGGAGAAGACATAACTACAGACACTGAGGAAATTCAGTGAATCATCTTTGAATTTTGTATTTTGAAGATCTTACTTCAAAAGCCTGTTCTCCACAAATCTGGATAATCTAAATAAAATGGATGATGTTGTAAACAGTTGTCAGGACTAGGGCAGAGAAATGGATGAAAAGCAGAAACAGGGCCGACAGAGATTTCATAGTTTAGAGACCAGCATCACTGTGAAGATCTAACTTTTTAAAATACAAAACACATGTACACCTTTTCAGTTGATAAGGGTGCAGTTATGTAATCAAGGGCCAATCAGAGGTTATACATGTTATCTTGATGAATCTAATTTGCTTGCTCATGACACTGTAGGGAAGGGGAGTGGATTGCCCAGAGATGATTTCCATTAAGATAGAGGCAGCTGGTCTTCACTTAGGACACTCTGGCATTGGATCACCTTGCTTTCTTTGCTGATCATTGCTTGCATTGTTGACAGAAATGCACCAAACAACTTCTTGTGATACTTTGTTGGCTTATAGCTGCTTCCACAGACTCAGGTTGTGGAAGGCGTTCAGGGGCGTTTTTAACGCCCCTTCTGTTCATTCTGGATCACACTGCCATTGCTAATTTGTGAATGGTGTTTGCAAGTGGATAGAGCAACTGCTGCTGATTCTTGTGAAATTAACTGCTGATATTCTGACAACAAAGATTGGAGTTGCCCCAAGGAACTATTTCTAAAAGGACCATGTCCCTTTTTGCCCTATTAACATTTCCTTATCACTAGCTCTGGTGGGTGCTGGGCTAGAAGGAAACTTAAAGTGTTTAAGAACCCTTATTAAAGTAGGTTTTAAAAATCTAAGCTTACAACAAAAGATCTACAAAAATCTCAATGATGTCTTTACATGTTGGACATTTAACAGCTGGCATGGGTCCTACATTTTAAGTCTTCTCTAAATACCCAATGAGATTCCAGCTGAAAAAAACTATTCAATCTTTGTAAGCAGATGAAATTTGTAGAAGGCTTCTTGGTTACTTATGGTAAACTATGTTCAATATTCTCAATACCAGGACCTGTCTGGCTTAATCTTGTAAGCACATCGCTGTATATGCTATCAATGATTGTATAAGTTTATATGAGTGGTAGTCCTTTCTTTGTCTGGAAGACACCGATTGTGTATGTATGTGTGTGTGTGTGAGTGTGTGTGTGTGTGTGCGTGTGTGTGTGTGTGTGTTTGTTATACACCCCCTTTGGCTCTTACAATCATAATGCTTCCTCTTTCTGAGCCCTGATTTTAGAGCTTTAATAGATATAGTACTGAGAGTGACAAAGTCTCTTACTCTGCCCATTAACCAATTGTTAATCTCTGTATTCTGGCAACAGTTCCAGAAAGTTCAAATATAGGATGCAACAAAGGCATGGTGACCTGTTGCCAGAGCAGCAGCTGAGGACTCACATCTCAATCTCCCAAACAGGGAAACAAGAGAGGTAACTCAAAATAGGAGGATATATTTTGAAACTTCAAAGAAACATCAAGGATAAGACCCCTCTCAATTCTTACTACAATTGGAACATTCAGGGACCAAGGCCATCAAGATGGCTGAAGATCCTTGAAAGAACATAATCCACAAAAGCCAGGGGAATATGACAGATTACAGCTAACATACTATAACCAGCCCTACATATGCTATCACAAACAAAGCACAAAAAAAAATGACCAATTTGAGGTTATTATAATGATGATAGAGACCTTTTAACAGAAAATAAATGAATCCCTTTAAATAACCTACAGGAAACTAAAACTGGAAGATGTCTTTAAAGGGAAAACAAATAAATCAATTAAAAATATACATGAAAATACAATTAAACAAATGAAGGAAATAAATAAAAGTATGCAAGACCTAAAAGTATAAATAGAAGAAAAAAAAACACAACAGGAAAATAAAACAATCAAAACAAAAAACAAAAATAACACCACCAACAATAAAAACAAAGCAAACTGAGGGAGACCTGGAGGTGGAAAACCTAGAGAAGAGAACAGAAAAATATGATATAAGCATCACAAACTTAATATATGAAATGGAAGACAGAATCACAGGGGTAGAAGATATGATAGAAGAAATTTATTCATCAGTCAAAGAAAATGTTATATTTAAACATTTCCTGATATGAAACATCCAGGAAATCTGGAATGCCATGTCTTACCTAAGAATAATAGTAGAAGAAAGTGTGAAATCCCAGCTCCAAGGCCCAGAAAATACTTTCAGCATAACTATAGAAGAAAAGTTTCCCAATCTAAGAAAGAGATGCCTATAAACATACGAGAAGTTTATAGAACATCAATTAGACTAGACCAGAAAAGAAAATTCTTCCACAATATAATTGTCAAAACCCAAATGTAGAGAACAAAGACATGATATTAAAAGCAGCAAGCAAAAGAGGCCAGGTAACATACAAAGCCAGACCTATCAAAATTACACAAGAGTTCTCAAGGGAGACCCTAAAAGCTATAAAGGTCTGGAAAAATATCTTGCAACCTCTAAGAAACTACAGATGCCAACATAGACTACTATCAGCAGCAAAACTCTAAATGAACATAGATGGAGAAAACAAGATATCAAGACAAATCTAAATGTAATCAATATCTATCCTTAAATATATCACTATGGAAAATATTAGAAGGAAAATTCCAAACCAAGGAAGATAATTACATCCAAGAAAATACAGGAAATAAGTAATTCCATGCCAGAAAAACAAGGGAAGTGTGCATGTGTGTGTGTTCACACACTAACACCACCAACATCAAAATAAAGAAATTAAAGATCACTGGAAATTATTATCTTTCAACATCAATGGAATCAATTCCCCAGTAAAAAAGACATAGGCTAAGAGAAACAAAATCATCATTCTGCTACTTGCAAGAAACATACCTCAGCAATAAATATAGACATTATCTCAGAATATGGGGTTAGCAAAAGACTTTCAAGAGGATAAACCCAAGAATCAGGCCAGAGAAGGTATTCTAATATATAATAAAATAGACTCTCAACTGTTGGCCCCCTTTCTGGCAGATCCAGACAAGAGGAGAGAATCCATTCTATCCAGGTCTGTCCAGGCCTGAGTAGAATGACAAATGTAGATGGCCCAAGAGAAACACGTCTGGCTTGTAGTCTTGTTGAAGCAGGAAATGACTTTATTAAACTAGGCACTTACTTATATAGAGAAGGCAAGGAGGTTGGTATGGGAAGAGATGACATAGGAGGGAGGGAAGGGTTACAGAGGGTAGGGGAAACTGACAGGGCCAATAAGTTCATTTTACATCAGCAGTAGCTAGGCAGGCAAGGGCTGGTGCAGGTTGTGCTGAGTCATGCCCCTGGGTGGAAGTGAGAGAGAGAGACAGTTCTCCAAAATCAAGCCAGGCTTAGGCTTTCCCACAAGGCCCAAACCAGGGCCAAAATGGGGCTGAACACTCAACCAAAATTAAACAAAAGGAACTGGGAAGGTCACTTCTGACTCATCAAAGAAAAATCTACCAAGATGATATCTCAGATCTGAACATCTATGCCCCAAACACAAAGACACTCATATTTGTAAAAGAAGCAATGCTTAAGCTTAATTTGTACATCTATCTCCACATATTAATAAAGGAAAACTTCAACACTCCACTCTCAGCAATTGACATGTGATTCAGACAAAAACTAAAGAGAAAATAAAGAAAATAATAGACAGTATGAATCAAATGGACCTAACAGACGTCTATAGTATATTTCACCCCAAAACAAAAGACTATAAATTCTGAGCACCTGATCGATTCTTCTATAAAATGGACCATATCCACAGTGACAAAACAAGCCTCAAAAGATACAAGAAACTTGAAATAACTCCTTATATTTTCAGGATATAAGTAACTTGATACAATTCTTTGTATCTTCTACAACTTTAACAACTGAAACACCAGAATGTCTACACATTCATAGAAATTGAATAAGTCTCTACTCAATGGCTTCTGGGTCAGGGAAGAAATTATGAAAGAAATTGAGGACTTTCTAGAATTCAATGAAAATTAAGGTACAACATACCCAAATTTATGTGATTCAATGAAAGCAGTGCTAAGGAGAAAGTTCATAGAACTAAATGTCTACATAAAGAAATTAGAAACTTCTCATACAAGCAATTTAAATGTACACTGGAAGCTCAAGGGGAAAAAAAAAAAACAAGAAGAAGCAAGCACATAAAGTGGGGTGGAAGGCAGGAATTAATCCAAATGAAGGTAGAAATCAGTCATTTAGAAGCAAAAAGAAAAAAAAACAAAAAACAAAACCAAAAACGTACACTGAATCAATGAAACCAAGAGCTGATTCTTTAAGAAAATCCAAAAGATAGACGAAACTTTAGACAAACTAATCACAAAATAGAGAAATAATATGCAATATAAAAATAAAAAAAATCAGAAATTAAAAAGAAACATAACAACAGATACTGAGTAAATTAAATCATTAAGGCTTATTTTAAAAGCCTGTACTTCACAAAATTGGAAAATCTTAGACAGAGAGAGATAAGACATACCAAATTTAAGTAAAGATCAGGCAAACTATTTATATAGTCCTATAACTGCCAAAGAAACAGAAGCAACCATTAAAAGTCTACCAGCAATGATAAAAACTAAGGCCAGGTAATTTTAAAGCAGAATTCTACCAGATTTTCCAGGAAGGACTAATTCCAATACTCCCCAAGCTATTCCACAAAATGTGTACAAAAGTAAAACTGCCAAACTCATGTTAAGAAGATACTGTCATCTGACTCCAAATGTGACAAAGATCTAGTAAAGAAAGTGAACTTAATCCAATTTTTTGACAAGAAATTCATGTACCTGAATAAAGAAATTAAAGAAGATTTCAAAATATGGGAAATATCTCCCACGGTCATGAATTGGTGGATTAACATTGTGAAAATGCCCATCTTACTAAAAGTAATTTACAGATTCAATTCAATCTCTATTAAAATTCCAACATAAATTTTATAAACCTTGAAAGAGCTACTCTAAATATAAAATAAAACATAAAAACAAACAAAAAACCCAAGCAAACACATACACAAACAGACAGATACACACCATACATACAGAGAGAGAGAGAGAGAGAGAGAGAGAGAGAGAAAGAGAGAGAGAGAGAAGCAACAACATATCCAAAGCAATCCTGAACTAAGATTAGTTCTAAGAACTAAGTCCTTAGTCATCATGGAAATGCAAATCATATAACTCCAATATTCCATCTTACATCTCTCAGAATGACTAAGATCAAAACTTCAACAGAATGACTAAGATCAAAGCTTCAAGTGACTGCTCAAACTGGTGAGGATGTGGAGCAAAGAGAACACTCCGCTATTGCTGGTGGAAGTGAAAACATGTACAATCACTTTGGAAATCAATTAGTCAGTTTCTCAGAGAACTGGGGATAGGTCTAGCTCAAAACCCAGCTATACTGCTTCTGCAAAAGCATGTATATATGCAAAAAACATGCTCCATCATATCACAAGTACATGGCTTCCACTATGTTCATAGCAACTTTATTTGTAATATCCAGAAACTGGACACAACCTAGATGTCCCTCAGCTAAAGAATGGATAAAGAAAAATTAATATATATAAAAACCCAGACATCATAAATTTTGCAAGCAAATGTATATATTTTGGGAATTTCATCTTGAGTGAGGTAACCCACACCCAAAAGGACATGCATAGTATGTACTAACTTGTAAGTGGATAGTAGCTATAAAATACAGGAAATACATGTTATATGCCACAGACCCAAAGAAGCTAACCAAGAAGAAAGTCAGAAGCAATGATACATGAATCTCACTTAAAGTGGAAAATAGTAATAAGATGCTGATGGAGGAAGGGAACTGTGTGAAAGAAGGGAAAAGAAGGGGGTTGGGGTTATTCAGAGTGAGGTGTGGGAGGAACATGTGAGATGTCCAGGTGGGCATGAGAAGGAATGGAAATCTACATCAGAAGGGGGGTGGTATCTCAGGACATGACAGAGACCTGAAAAAAGGAGGTGGCCAATATTCCACAGGGGTCACCATAGCTGTGAGCCACAGCATTGGTTTACAGAACCTGAAAAGGCCTCTCTTATAGCCAGGCAGGAATGTTAGTGGAATGATAGTGAGAACAATCCAGCCCCAAAATTTCGACCCAGAATTTGTCCTATCTACAACAAATGAAGGGACAGGAGATGAAGCAGAGACTGAAGGAAGGGCCAAACAATAAGTGGCCCAACTTGGGACCATTCCTTGACACTGCTAATGATACTCTGTTATGCTTGCAGACAGTAATATAGCATGGCTGTCTTCCGAGTGTCTCCACCTGACAGGTGATTCAAACAGATGCAGACACCCACAAGCAAACATTGGATAGAACTTGGGGGTATTATGAAAGAATAGGGGAGGTGAATTGCATGTTTCATAGGGGTAGGAACATCAAAGGAAGACCAACATATTCAACTAATCTGGACAGTTGGGGCTCTCAGAGAGTGAACCAAAACCAATCAACATACACATGCTAGACCTAGGCCTCCTTGCACATATGTAGCATATGTGCAGTTTGCCTGTTTTGAGGATATGCTCTTCTACCTGGACTGCCTTGTATGGCTTTAATGAGATAGGATGTGCCTAACCCCACAGAACTTGATCTTCCATGATGGAGGGATACCCAGGTTTCCACCCATTCTCTAAGAGAAGAAGTGGAGGGTCAGACAGAAGGGTTGTGAGAGGTGTTGACTGAGAAGGGGAAGTGAGTAGGATCTAAAGTGAAAAATAAGATAGGTAAATAAAAAAGAAATTAGAATAAAATGTGCTTAAACTTTTCATCTTTATTAAAATTTAGGTAGCTAAATAAAGTCAGAATACTATCAGTTCTATATCATGGATGACTAAACTAGAAATTATATCATTGAATATGGAGCTATTTCATAATTTGATAGCATTGTTATATGAGGTAGGTGTTTGATATTTAAAAAGTTTATAATATAAAGATTTTTGAAAGAATAAAGGTTTCAATAAACCTCTGCTTTAAGTGAAAGTCTAAGGTGGTCATCTAAAAATACATAATGATTCTAAGTATAGATATTATATTACCATTTGGCTTCAATGAAAATTTCATGAACACTGTCATAACTAAATTGTATCACACTATTACGCAGCTCTAGAAATATATAAAGATGTATGTATGTATGTAAACACTCATGTAAAACACCAACTGAGTTAAGCCATCTTAATAAAGTTTCCTATGGTGTATCACCCTTTAGTAGTCAGTAATGTTACTACAGCACATTCAAAATCAATCAGCAAAATCTTAAGTGAGGCCTGCTGGTTCTTTTATAAATTCTTCCAATAATGTGATTCTTTGGATAAAAGGGAAAGAGAAAAAAAGACAAGTTGTAAAGCTTTCAAAGATGTGGCAACATTAGTTAATTTGTACAAAGTTTTCACTGATGCCCATTTTAAAAAGAAGTCATTTTTTTGAACTAGCCAAATTGGCATTTGTCTTAACTATTACATTTATTCAAACCTTAATCTTGTGTCTAGACTTTGATGTGTGATTTATCTGGAAATGTCCATACATCTCTCCATGTTGCCTTATGTCTTGTAGTGATAACACATAGAATAGACTTAAGTAAACTATGTCCACAGTGAGAAAATCAATAGCCTTTTACTACAAAGGTTTCCTTTTCTGAGGGACTCATCATTAAACCATGATGGAGCAATAAGGATCTTTACTAACTTAGAAAAACTGAAGTTAGCAACAGGAATAAAACTTATCTTTAATGCTTACCTTATCGGTTGAGTTACAGAAGTTTTTAAACATTTCAGCCTACATTTTTTCTAAAAAAAACATTCTGCATTTGTTAAAGAGTTCAGTTGTTATGAAAGTGGAGACACATGTAGGTATGGAACAGGTACTATAAATGGTTTGGGTGTAATGATGGAATGGCTTAAAGTGTTTTAAATTAAAACAAAAAAAAATCAAATACTAGCTTACTGTGAAAACTAAATGCTTACAATGTGTTAATGATGAAGTGGTTCACTTAGAAAAAGCATATGTTGACCTCAGAAATAAAAATATTTTAATCATTAGATTTTAAAAAGGATGTTCCTCAAGAAAATGAACAGTATTATATAGGTTATTAATTTCATATATAATTACACTAAAAATAGCATAAATTGTGCTCAAATAATTGTTCATAAATATCCGTAGGAAGTAAATAAAGAAATAAGTTCTTGGTATGGTCTCATAAATGGTAAAGAAATGTTGTACATCCACAAACTAGTATAACATTTATTAATTAATACTGTGCTAAAAGAAACATGATGGTCCATAGCCAGGCACAGTGGCACATTCTTTATGACCAACTACTGCAAACTTTGGATCACATGGAAAAGTTCATCCCAAGAGTTGGAAATGATCTTAGGCAATGTAGCACCAACATGTATTAAAACTCAAGCAAAAGATATCAAACTGGAAACCTAGTTACCTTGAAAAATCATTTTAAATAATGAAAAATAAGTTACTTTGCATTTCCAAACAGAAGTGTGTTTCTTTCTCTTACCCTTCCTTTCTTGTGCCTTCTCATCCAAATACTCCCTTCTCGTCTCACATATGTCTTCTTGCCCCGTTCTTTTTTTGGCATGTTTTTTTCTGCTCCCATTGTCTCTGGATGGGCTAGTTTTAGTACAACATGATAAAAGCAGAGTAATTTTGGATAGTGAGATAGGAAGTTTGGGGATCCTCCAGAATGCTCCAGAGACATGGGAGGTGAGAGACTTTCAGGACTCAAAGGAAGGGACTCTAGATGAAATGTCCTACAGTGAGGAGAGGGAACTTATAGAGCCCACCTCCAGCAGAAAGTGAGGGCATCAAGTGAGTGATGGGGTTGCCATCCCACAGTCAAAACTCTGACCCATAGTTGTTCCTGTCTGAAAGAACTGCAGGGATGGGAATGGAGAGGAGTCTGAGGAAAAGAATGTTCAGCAATAGGCCCAAAGTGGGATCCAGGTAAAGGAGAGGCCCCAAGACCAGACACAATTACTAAGGCTCTGGAACACTTACAAAAAAGGACCTGTCATGACTGCACTCCTAAAGGCTCAGTGAGAACTTGAAAGAGTCAGATGTAGATATCTGTACCCAATCAATGGTCAGAAGTTGCTGATCGCTGTGGTTGAATTAGGGGAAAGCTGGAAGAAGCTGAGGAGTAGGACAACCCTGTAAGAGGTCCAGCACTCTCAATTAACTTGGATCCCCAAAATCTCTCAAACACTGGACCATCAACCATGCAGCATACACCTGCTGATATGAGGCCCCCAACACATATACAGCAGAGGATTGTCGATTCAGGGATTAGTCAGAGAAGGTGTACCTAACTAACAAGAGACTGGAGTCCTCAGGGAGTTTAGAGGACCAGTGGGGTGGGTTGTGTATGGTGGGGACATCCTGGTAGAAAGAGGGGGCAGGGAGGAGGTGTGGGATATGGAATAGTCATAGGATGGATAGAGATGGGAATAAAATCTGGAGTGGAAAAAAGAAAGAAAGAAAGAAAGAAAGAAAGAAAGAAAGAAAGAAAGAAACAAACAAAGAAAGAAAATTTCCCCATCAGATTGGCCCATTGTTAAGTCATTGGTACATTTTATTACTTGATTATTAATGTAAGAGTGCCATGTACACTGTGAGTAATACCTATCCTGAATTTGAAACAGATGTTTGAAAGGAAAAAGGGAGTAATGAGAAAGGAGAACAAGAGTTGTTTATGATATCAATGTATGGGCTCTGTAGAAAACCTTTTCATCATTTGGTTGGAGAACCAGAGAGGCACAATATTCACAATATCAGAAGACCATATCTAGATTCTGAAATAAATATATTTGTTGGAAGCTAAGAACAAGTGTTGTAGAATTATACACAGAAATTTTTCCAATAGAATTCTTTGAAGCTTTGGGAAAACTTTCTTCAAAACGTCACAGTATTCAGTTAGGTAGAAATTTGTCAGAGGACAGATCTTCAGGGGAGCATAGAAACTGTAGCCAATCTCAGGAAATACAACCCAAACCTTGAGACAGAATTTGAAAGTGGAATCCAGAAAACTACCAGTATATATGACCATCATATATACTCTGAGTCATAAAGCATGGTCTCATGACTAGATCAGGATCTGTTGCCCAGCTTCAAACTCACACAGATGCAGGAACAGGAATTGGATCAGTATTTGTGACCAAACATTAACAATTAGCAACATCAAGAAAAAGAATTAATAGAATATTATGAGCAATTGTATATCAAAAGTCTACGGGCTACATCATTTGGACATGTTTCCATAAATATGCAAGATATTGACTTCTATTCAAGAAGGATAGAAAAATTGAATAAGTTCTTTAATAAGCAAAGAATTAGAATTACTTGTTAAATATTACCACTCCTATAACAACAACAAAACCCAGGTCTCAAAGATTTTAAGGATTTTACTTGCAAATGAAATCAATATTAAAGAAATCTAATGTCCATCTTTCATATATACTTTTAGATGAGGAAAACAGTGAAGCAGAAATAAGAAGGTGAGAATATTTTATGTCTCATTCTTTCAGGCTAGTAGTACACAAAACTTATTTAATACTCAAACACTTACCAAAAGAGAAATACATAACTTAATAAACTGAAGTTATAGTACTTTCTGGAAAAAAAAAGTTGCAAGACTGAATGAATTCAATGAAGGGTACAAGTTAAATAAGTAGTAAATTTTGTCAATTTTCTACAGACTGTTCAAGAATGTAAAGAAAGAGAGTTTCAAACTCACTTTTTGATATCATGACAATTTTAACATTCAATGATAACTTAAGTTTTCTAGTTTATTAATAGATTAAAGAAGAATAACACATGGTTAATTCTATAAATTTTTAAAAGCCTTTAAAATGTCACTCTAAATAATGCTAAAATTTCTCATTTGATTAGCAATAGAATAGTACTTTCCTCAAATTGGAGACCAAATCATTAAGAGACAGAACCTACAGCTGCAAGCACAGAAAGAGTTGAGAAATTGGCCATTTTTCACTACGAGAGAACAAGCAAGGGTTCCCCCACCTCGCCCCTATTACACTCATTAAGAATTTCTGACCCAGGGTGAGAATTCACTTCTACAATTCTCCTTATTTCTGACACTGACACAGAGGAATCATTACAAGTTTGAGATCAGCTTGGACAACATAAAGTGTTCTGAACCAGTTTAGACTAGAGAGTGAGATTCTGTCTCAACAAAACAGAGAGATTGCTTATCTGATTAAGGACTAAATATTGGTAAGATGGCAATTTTTTGACCTGATACGTAAAGTTGATGTATTTCCCCAAAATCTCAGCAAAGTATTTAAGAAATATTGAAAACATAATTCTAAATTTATTATAAATATAAGTTCATCTGAATTTGCTGAAAATCATTGTACAATAGATATATTTTATGGAATGAGGAGGATCTAACAGTTTATCTATCGTGTTTTAAGACTTGCTATAAAGCTACTGCAACTGAACACATAATGCTGTTTGAGAGAGAAAAACTTATATATTTCTATGGATCTGAAAGAAGAAATTGAAGATGGAATCAGAGCAAAAAAATAATTGATCTGTAACAAGTTATCTGTGAATAAGTTATTCAAAGGGGGAAAAACAGTGTTTATAACAAATAAAAGGTTTGAAAGCTACATTCAACATACATGTGAATGTTTTAAATATCTATACTTCTCACAAAATAACTAAAAATGTGTTAATAAATTAAATACAAATGTGAAGAAGCAGAATATTTCTAGATTAATAAAAGGAAAAAAAGGGTTCTGCATTTACTAATAGTTTTTTATGTAAAACAACAAATACTCTGTGAATAAAAGGACTTCCATTAATTACATTAACAACCTCTGTATTATAAGACACTTAGTACTAGGGGAAAGTAAATATTAGTTTCATACTGGGAAAATAATTCAAAATATAATGATTCATGATGTGAGTTGGAGATATGCAAAGATATTTCAAAGACAAAAATAAACATTTTTTGGAAGATATGTTCAGAAAATATACCTAACCAAAAAGTTCTTATCGTAGATAAGAAGATGAAATAAAGCTCTGTCTCATTTGGCTTTGATGAAGTAGTATAAAACTAAATGTCAGTGAGAGATTGGAGATACTGAAGTGCTGAGGCAACCAGGCAGGCAATTGCCAACTAAGACACAAAATGGATGCAATTCTACTCCATTGTGTGCAAAATGCAAAAACATGAAGAAATGTTAGATAATTTAACATCAAGTTGAGCATATACATTCCATATGAGGCATCAACTCAATCTTGCATTATTTACTGCAATGATAAAATAACATGTTCCCAGAAACACTAAAAACAAAGTGTTTTTAGCAGGTTAATTTATAATAGTCAAAATGCATAAGTAAGATTGCTTTCAACACATGAATAAATTTAACTTTGGTACAATCATACAATGAAATATTATTTGACAACAAAAGTAAGTAAGCTGTCAAGCCAGAACAAGATGTGGATAAATGAATCACAAATGCACTCCTTAAAAATAAGGCCATTCTGCTTGAACATTATGGATACAATAAGGCTGAATAGCTGAAGTACTCTGGGTTTCTTGTGACTGAAAATATTTTGTATGATATTTTAAGATTAAAATCATGACATTATGTAATTTTTAAAACGTCCACACTTGCATAAGAAAGAGTAGAATAGTTTAGAGGATGCCAGAATAGAATGAGAAATATAAGAAAAAGTTTAACTTTACAAAAGTCCATCAATGCAGAGAGTAGGAAAAATGTTTTGTCAAAGCCAACCTTGCAAATGCACCTAAAATATAAGATCAAATAGAATAGTCTACATATGGTCATTGTATTTTCATTGATAGGTTCACAGTTTCATGGAAGTAGTAATTACTAATTCTAACAGCATGTTTTGTGTGTGTGTGTGCGTGTGTGTGTGTGTGTGTGTGTGTGTGTGTGTGTGTGTGTAGTGACATAGAAGAGTTGAATATTTGGGCAACTGGTCATGAAAATATTTTCTACCACTGGAGAGGAAAGGGCAGATAAACAGATATGAGTATTCCACGAGATAGGAAACAGCTCTGAAGACATCAGAACAAATCCTTTATTCTACCTTTTACATCTGTCAGCTCACCTAATCAAAGAAATCTAACAAACTCATATTCAAGAAATTTCTCAGTACTCATGAAAATAAATTGTAGAACATTATCTACAGTTAGATGCTGGAACAAAATCCTCTACAAAGAAAGCAAAGCTAAGATATAAGAAAATGTGAATAATGTATGTCTTCATTTAAAATACAACATTAATAACATCTTAAAATTTAATTTTATTTATAAATACAATTAAATTGTATTTATACAAATAAATTGAATATATAAATTACATATTTAGCAATAATTAATTTTATCCAACAAAAGAGGATAACATGTTATAATCACTTCTTGTTTGTTAAGAATTGTGAGAACAACAATCTGTTCATTATTGCTATATTTTCAAATCTTGACCCCAGGCATCCATTTCTGATTACCACCTCTAGATCTTCCATTAATTTTTGTACTCAAAATCTTATAGTCTTCCAGCATTATAAAATAATGAATCCACAGCTAGCTATATGAATGTGTATCTATCCCCCTCACTCTGTGGTGAGATTTTATATACTTTGATCTTCTGCAGGTCTTGTTCATGTTTTCATAATTTCTGTGAGTGCATGTATGCAACAGGCCTATAGTCTCCCGAAAACAGATTGATTGAAGGCATCTCCCACATCCTGCTCTTTCATTTTATACCTTTGATTCTTAAGAGAAGGAGTGTTGTATGGGTTGAACACTCCATAGTGTCTTATTTTTTCAGGTTCACTATGCAAAATTAGTCAGATTCTCTGTGAAAATCTTGCCTAGTGCAGAAGAATCTTTGATGACTTTTGAGAGATGCACGAATCTGTGTCAATGGTGGCAAGTAGTTAATAGTTTGCTTGATATTATGTCCACTTAGCTCTTCCAATGAGAACCAGGGTTATGTCTAACTATAGGTTCTATGCCCCATAGCAGTTATAGCTGTGGGTTCTGTTTTATTGATCAGACCTTAAATCCAATTGAACAATAATTGAAAGTAACGACCTAATATTCATGTCATTATTATACTATTATTTTCAGATAGTCATTGTTTGTGAGGCACACTGCTGAGTGAGATTAACTATAACTTTTTGCATTACATACCACACAAAGTAACTTCTAGAAGTACTAAATCTAGTTAATGTGGAAGAAGCTGCCTAAAGAGTACCAGATTGATTTCTTCATAGTATGTTACTCAAATTTGTGGTATCTTCAATATTAGGGTCTTACCATCAAGTTCTTTAGAGTAATCAGGTACATAAAAATTCCTTCTAACGTTTGGGTACTTGGGTGTGTTTTTAGCCAAAAGAGGTGATCCATGCCTGGTATTGTAGCTTTTCTAAAGGTAGCATGAGTTGTCTAGTTGGAAAATTTACTCCACTCTAGTGTAGCTCCTCTAAATTTTGTTTATATACATGTATTTATGATTTTCAGGAAGCTTCTACAGTAAGTTTTTTGGTGTTATTTTTTAAAAATCTGTTTAGTGTTAATCTCTCTCTCCATATTCTCTATTATACTGTTAGACTCCTATCTTCAAGGCATTTAATTCTTCTGGTCCCATTAATTTCCTTCTCCCCTTTATATCACTGTATCTATGCCCACTATCTAGAAAGAACAGCTTCTCACTATGTACTACTAGAAGATTCTAAACCTGTGTGGCTATCTCAAATGGTACACACATATCTAAATCTTTCAGGAATAGCATCTACAAATGAGAGAAAATATTTGTATTTATCTTTCTTGCTCTTGGTTACCTAATTCAGTGATTATTTTTAGTTTAATCTATTTGAGAGTAATCTTTATAATTTCATTGTTAATAGCAGCTGGATAAAATTCCACTTTATACATGTCTCAAAATTTTATTATCTATTTATTAGTTGATGAATTTCTAGACTATTGCTATTTACTTGATCTTATGACTAGACAAGATCTAAATAACGAGTGTCTTTACTATAGATTACAGAAGCTGCTGTGTATATAACCAATTGTAGTATATTTACAACATATAGCATATCTTGTCTCTGCTATTTGAGAAACATTCATACATTTTCATCATGGCCTTACCACTTTTTACTCACACCAGAAATTACTAAGTGAGATATGAATATTTAATATTAGCTAGGAGATGTAGAGTCAATTTTTCTTAATGCTCAGTTTTTCTTAATGTTGCAGTAGCTGGAAGGTTGACCACAGTATGCAGCAGGCCCATTGCACAGGAGTAGTTAGTACAAAGTGGACTGGATATATTTACATAAAGCAAAACAGCCTCAAGGGAAAAAGAAGAAGGATGCAATAAAAAAATTACAATAAGAGTCTCTAATAATTAATAAAAATCATTTTCTGTGGAAAAATGAAGACAACAGTTCATATTCTAAGAATTCAGATAAGAGCCATGTGACTATGCTATCTCATGTATAATCACAACACACTAGAAGTGGAGAGAAGTGATTCATGAAACAAGGAAGCTAGTCAGACTACTTTAAAAGTCAAGTTCTATGTTCAAGATTTTTTCTCAATATTTAAAGCATAAAGTCATTAGAAAGCTAGCGGACATCTACTTCAGTTCCCCATGGCACTCTTATACACATCTATATGCATCCACATTCACATGTATTCCTATATACATACAAATGTGCACATACACACTTAAAGCTCTCCCATACAAAAATAAACTATCTAACATGTAGCATCAAAATTTGCCTACCAAGTAAATCAATTAATCAAAGAATGTAAATGTCATAACCAAAAAATAAATGTACATAGAGTAAAACATATATTATTTAGTTCCTTGGCTTCAGCCCTAATATTATATACTTTACATTAGTATATGCATATCAAACTGTGACAAAATACCATAATAAAAATGTTATTAGAGCAAATACATGGGGTATTGATATCTACACCATTTCTTTTCATTTTGATACGTTCATAAATTCTGAATGTAGCACATAGTCAATACATAAAACTTGTCTGTAGAATTTTTGCAACATCTTTTCAAACCTGAATACAGTCTTGAATAAGTGACTTACAAAAAATACATTTATAACAAGTCACATTGACACTGAACAGCAAGTTTGAGGCAAATGAAAATGAACATAGTCAGTGAAGCCTGGGAGGGAATAATAAAGTGTTTTAATAGTACAAATTAAATTGACAGTAGTATAGGGGATGATAGTGGCATCATTCAGTTTCCTTCAAGAACAAATTGATCTAAGGACAGAAGGTGCATTAAGAGGAAAACCTGCAGTGGTAATTCTATGAGACTGCTTCACTGCAGCACTACTTTGCCCCTGTGTCTCTGCAACAACACAAGGCATCGACTGCATTCTGAAGATCTAAATATGGCAATCCAATCAGTAAAATACTGCCAGATCATTGCAGTCAGTGCCTCCTTAGCTAGCAGCCACTGTAATAGCCCGGATACACCTCATATATGTTTCTCTTTCTGTCTAAGAACCAAATACATTTCCAAATAAATACCATGTACAATAAAACATACCATGGTGTGATTTCAGGAAAAGTAAATCTTTAGCATGACATATGATTTGTATTAAACAATATTATTTTTGTTTAAAAACTGTACTTTATAAGTGTTAGAATAATAGTCTAAAGCCATGTAGGCTATGCAAAATTTGATAGGCCATCTTACAAGTGTTCTAACATCATTAAAATTAGTGAAAGAACACTATAAGCAGATGAAAAAAATGTCTAATATTGAAACTTTCCTAAATAGAATAGAAAGAACACTGGAGGAAGATTCTGAAAAAAAAAAAAAACAGTTAAGTTGAAACTTTTAAGACAGAGTGTGAATAGTGTTTCATTAAGTCATTCAACTGAATTTATCAACATTTTCTTTTGATATTTTCTAAACATGGAAAATACATACACATGTGCACATACACACTTAAAGCTCCAAAACACAGTAGCTCTTACAATGTTTTAGTAAACTATTCACAATCTAGACTGAACAGAAGAACATAATAAAGTCTACTGAGATAAGCAAAGCTATCTTTTTATAATATTTCAGTTGTGAGTCAAATAAAACAAGTACAAGGGTCATTTTATTTTATTCTTTGAAATTTTCAAATATGTTTATGCTTTGTTGTTAACTGACCCTATACCTTCTAACTCCTCAGCTGAACAAATCCCTCTTCATCTCAACTTTACCCAATTTTTTATTATTATTATTATTATTAATTATTATCATTATCATTATTTATTATTATATTATACACATGAGTACAATCAATGGTGATCATGTGGGAACTCACATTAAAGGATCAGCAACAGGGAATAGATAATTTACCAGCAGCCACATTCCCATAGAAAAGTAACAACCAGAAGACATCAGCTGCCAAATTCATCATAGCTGGAGGTAGAAACTTGTGAGATACTCCCCTTCACATGCTGGAATGTAACAGGTTTGATCTTGTGTGGTCTTATACAGACACACAATCTTGTGAGTTGATGTATGTGCATTAGCCACACTGTATCCAGGAGGCATCTTTTTTATAGTTCAACTTTCCGTGATTTTGCTATTTCATTATTTCTCTTCACTTGCATGTCTAGAATTCCAGGATCCTCGGATGGCAGAGATTGATATAAAGAACACATCTGTACCTGATCTCTCTAGTCATGGCTCTCTCTCATCCTTCCCTTTATCCCCATGCCCTCTTAAAGTTAATCAAGAATATGCCATTTCTTTGTTTTTCCTACCTCCTGTGTTCTATTATCTCAATAATTACAATTTTCACTTGAGTTTCAAGACCATAATTTTCCACAAAGCTTTTCATTATGGTTATGCTTTCTTAAAAATGTTTTGACAAAAGAAAGCTTTATACAAGATTCAGAGACTGATAAATGGCTCCAATGGAGAAGAAATTCATAGTCTAGCATATGGAAGAGGGAAATGTGATAGTGCAGGATAGGGAATGGATAAAAGAGCCTACTTTAGGTAGTAGTAAATTGGCATATTTTACCCGGGGTTTCAGTTGTTGGTCTGAGATATGTTTGCTTTCTTCATTATAAACATTAGGCTGATATTTTTTCTAACAACTCTTTTAGAGAATTGTGTATGTACTCAAGAGAATGAAAGTTAAAAGGATAAAGAGTGAGGCAGATCTGACTATAATAATTATTTGAATTTTAAAAGTGACAATATTTTAATAAAATATCAATAGTTCTAATGGTAAAATTTGTATATTTCATTTTTCCCAAATCATGGGCTATCACAATGTGTCCTAATAGTTTAATCAATGTCAGATGGAAAATGATCCAAATTTTACTTAATGTGGTTCATTCCAAGCTACCAAGCAAAGCACATAATGTGCATTTTTCTTCTATTGTCATGCTAATTTTAGTACCACTAAGATATTTTATTCTATGTTCAAAATATATTTGATGAGTTCCCCATAGTATTTTAAAATTATATATATTTGAGTGAAATCATAAAGAATTTGCCAAAAAGATAGTTCTAATGCCATATTTAACCTTCCATTTGCTCACTCTGTATGATGAACATAATAGCCTTCTCTACACAGATGATTGATAGCTGTAATTCTATTCTAAATGTGTCATTTATTCCAAACATCTAAGTTAATATTATAAAAAGTAACTATTAATAAAATTTATTTTCAGAGTCAATTATTAAGGAATAATTCTTTAGAGGAGAATATAAGGTTTGGATAACAGCCCAAGCTCAATGTAACTAAAGATTCAATAACTATCCCCTCTATATTTCAAAAGTCATTATTTTAAATATATCCAAAGGTCATCAGCTTACTTCCCTCTATTCTCTCAAACTATGCATTGTATTGTGTTTAGAAAATAAAAGTGTAGCTTCATAGAAAATCAATTCCATAATCTAAGTGGGGTTTGTCATTTTCCTATAATTATGGCTATGGCTACCTATGGATGTCTTGAACCACTTTATGTATTATGAATATTTTTCATATTTAATGATATTTACTGCTAGTAAATGAATACCTAAAAATTACTTCACTACTCTCTGTAATCAACTTTTATTTTGATGGCAGTCTTCTAAAATATTAATTTATTTGGTAAGAAATCCTCAGGATATACCCCACAGAGCTGTAAAAGTTAAATGAGAAGGAAGTCCCAAGTGAGTATGATTAAACCCACTTAGAAAGAGGAAACAAAATAGTCATGGGAGGCAGCGGTAAGGTGGGAACTGGGAAGCAGAAGGAAGGGGAAAGGGAATGGGGAGGGACTGGATCAAGTGTGGGAAGAGACAAGAAAGAGGTCCAGAGGGACAGGAGAATGAGTAGAAATATGCAGCAGCCAAGGATTGGGGTGGGTGGAATCTCTAGGAAATCCCAGAGACCTGGGATCATGAAGGGTCCCAGGACTCAATGCGCGTGACCTTAGTGAAAGTGCCTAACAGTGGGGATATGAAACTGAAGAGACCACCGATAGTAGCTGACAGGACTCCCAATGGAGGGATGGGGACATGAACCCACTTACAAAATTCTATGTCCCAAAATTGTTGCTGTCTAAAGGAAATGCAGGGACAAAAATGGAACAGAGAATGAAGGAATGGCTGAAAGTGACCTGTCCGACTTGGAATCCATCCCACAGGTATGCACCCATCCCAGAAGCTATTACTGATGTTATTTTGTGCTTACAGACTAGAACCTGGCATAGCTGTCCTTTGAGAGGCTCTACTCAGCTGCTGACTAGGACAGATGCAGATACCTACAACCAAGCATTGGATTGAGGTCTGTGACCCCTATGGAAAAGTTAATGCAAGGATAAAAGGAACTGAAGGGGATAGCAACCCTACAGGAAGACTAAACGTGTCAATTAACCAGGATCTCTGGGAGTTCCCAGATACTGAGTTACCAAACAAAGACCATAAATGGGTTGCTTCTAGTTCCCTGGCACATATGTAGCAGAGTGCTGCCTTTTCTGGCCTCAGTACAAGAGAGTATACTTAATCTTGTAGAAATTTGATCCCCCAGGGTGTTGGGGGATACACAGAGGAATGAGCCACACTCTCAGAGGAGAAAGGGGTGGTGAATGAATGGAAGAACTAGGTGAGTGGGAACCTGGAGGGAGAGCAGCATTTCAGATGTAAATGAATAAATAAATTTAAGAAAAGGGAAATCTAAAGGTAGTATATTTGAATACTAGCCTAGGATATTCCAATTTCTTTTTTAAGATAAATTACCAGATTTTCTATCTAGATTATATAGTCTAAAAACTAAAGTTGTTTCATTGCTACATTTGTAATTAAGATCACAACCTTAACCAAGAATATATTTTACTGGAGAATTTAAGACATGACTATATCTAAGAATATTGAAACACAGAAGTGTTTACTCTATAAAAAATTGATAGATATGAGAAGGAAATTGTAACTTGGAATATTAAATACAGTTTCATGTACTTATTCGTTGAAATGCACAAACGAATGGTATGAAACATTTCTGAACACAATGAAAAATGTTTAAGGTCACAATACCACAAACAAACAAATATTCATGACTAAATCCCAGTGAAAGTGTTTCAATAAAAATCTGAGGAAAATGAACAAAAATTGGGACCTTATTATCATAGTCTTTAGTGATAAATGTATTTTCTTGGTCTTACCTGTTTGTTTGTTTCTTCTTAGAGCCTTCATCAAATTTTAACATATGCATATGAAAAATAAATTGTCACACCAATCAGAATGGCTAAGATCAAAAACTCAGGTGACAGCAGATGTTGGCGAGGATGTGGAGAGAGAGGAACACTCCTCCATTGCTGGTGGGAATGCAAGCTGATACAAACTCTCTGGAAAGCAGTTTGGCGGACCCTCAGAAAAATGAACATAATACTACCTGAGGACCCAGCTATTCCACTTCTGGGCATATACCCAGAAGATGTTCCAACACATGTTCCACTATGTTCATAGCAGCCATATTTATAATAGCCATAAGCTGGAAACAACCCAGATGTCCCTCAACAGAGGAATGGATACAGAAAATGTGGTACATTTATACAATGGAATACTACTCAGCTATTAAAAACAATGACTTCATGAAATTCGCAGACAAATGGATGGATCTTGAAAACCTCATCCTGAGCGAGGTAATGCAGTCACAAAAGAATGAACATGGTATGTTCTCACTGTTAAGTGGTTATTAGCCCAAAAGTTCGAAATACCCAAGAGTCAATTCTTAGCAACAGTAGGACTGAGTGTGAGGTCCCAGATGGAGGACTTGGCGAAGGACTGAAGGAGATGAGTGAGGGAGTTTTCATCCCCAAGAAGGGAGCAACAGTGGCAACTGCCCTGACCCCTGATACTCCGGGAGACTGATCCATCAACCAAAAAATACACATGGAGGGACTCATGGTGCTGGCCACATATGCGGCAGAGGAGGGTCTTGTTAGCCATCAGGGAGAGGAGAGGCCCTTGGGCCTGAGAGCGTTAGATCTCCCAGTAAAGGAGAATGCCAAGGAGGGAAGAGGAGTGTGGGTGGGTAGGTGGGTGGGAGAATATCCCCATAGTGGCAGGGGGAGGAGGGAGGAAATGGGGAGGTTCCAAAGGGAAGATCTGGAAAGGGGGAAACATTTGAAATGTAAATAAAGTAGGAAAAAAAAAAAGAGAATTGCCATGTTAACAACCTTTTAAAAAATGAAAAAAAAAAAAAGAGAGAGAAATTGAGAAATATCTGGATCAATTAACTGAATCATTGACCTATTAGGAACCATTAGGGAACTTCCTTTAGTTAGTCATTAGCATGGTATATCATTTAAAGGACAACAAAGAAGTATGCCAGGGAGTGCAACAAAGAGCTTGTCTGTTAACTGAAATTTGAAAATATGTCACAGTTTGTTGGGATTTATTCACTGAGTTGAGTGTTTAATGAACATGCACCCACACTGATTTCAGTCATCAGCATATCATGCATGTGAAGTGGTTATGCATGCCTGTGATATCAGCACTATGGTGTTAATAACAAAGAAATCAAAAGCTCAATGTCATTTTTGTTACATAAAATGTTCAAAGCTAGCTTGGAATATGTGAGACTCTGCCCTGAACAACAACAATAAAATTACTCCAGGTTATGCCCTTCCTGGGCTTCAGTACTATCACAGTCTCTGTCATGCTGAAAATCAGAAGAAACAACATTATAGTCTAAAAAGACCCACCTGTTGACATCTCTGCCATGGCAGAAGCCTTGTCTTTCCCTACCCCCATTATTTATATACCTGATTTTTGCTTTGTTTACCACATTGAAACTCCTATGCTTCTGCTTTACACCACAACTTCAGCTTATATTTTTACTAAATGAGTTCAAATCTTATGAACGATCTTTTATTCCATTATTTTATGTATATGCTTCACCTTTTTAGCTGAGTATCAAAAGACATCACAACATTGCTTCATCACACTCTATTCACAACATTCTCACAGATACAGCATCAAGTATTGATTTCCTTGATTATTTAAATAACATCTGATTCTCAATTTTACAATATTCTTCAAGAATTCTGGCTTACTCTGCATTGATAATATTTTTATGTTTAATTAATTCCAAGGAGTCAGATTACAATAGAGCTTTCATTTATTTTACATTTAATGGATGAAAGATAAAACACTAAAATGTCTTTAAAATGTTGTACCCACCTAAAAAGATATTATCATTCTTTAGAATAAAAGAGTAACAGTGCTTCAGAGACTGATATGAAAGAGTTTAAGAGGATAAACATAATAAGTGTCACTTATTTCTTATTTCTTATAAACTTGAAGAGAAAGACAACAAAGATTTGGTTTATATAACATGATTAGAGGATCATTTAAAAATTCAATTATCATATGTTCATTCAACATTTTTTTAAGCTTGAAATAAATTTCAATTTAAAAATACAATTTTCAACCTTTTTGTTAGATTTCTTTAGTATAGGACTATATTGAAAAATATATAATATAACTTGATTTATGTTAGCTTGACTTAAAATTCAGATTTAATATAATTAACTACATAATAAATAATTTAAAATTTCATTGAAATACAAGCAATTAAATTTATTTTACTAGTATTTTTAAATATATTATTTATTTTATGTTTTATATTTTACTTTCAAAAATCTGTACTCTGATTCATAAATTTAATCTACTTTATTTTAATAGACCAAGGTTTAACTGAGTACAGTTAGCACTGCCCATGTGCTTGTGGGTATGGTTTATCTACTGAAGCATTTGTAAACTACCAGTGGCCAAATTCACCAAAGAAAATGACTGTTCTCAGATAGGTGGGGAGTCATGTATGGCAAATATTTTTTCATCAACATCTCATCCTGTAATGTCTTATTGTTACTTCTTACACAAAGAATAAGCAAGTTCTTAAAATTTATTTTTTAATAGATGTCTATTATGTATGCAAGTGCAAATTGTCTTGCATTATACATTCCTAAATATGAAGGTTATAAATTATTAATTTTCCCATGGGAAAAAATACCAAGCTTTAAGACATTCAAAATATTCATATCAATTTTTACTTGAATTCTCCTTATTTAGAGAATACATTTCTTAATATTTTCACCCTTTGAATTCTGATGTTTGCATATGTGAATCTTCATGCCTATAATTATAGTAGACCTAAGGGAGTAGAATCATCAGTTTCACTTCACATAGAAATATCTATAATATCTAATTTCAAAACAAAATGAAACACAAAAATAATGAGAAGAGAAAAGAGGACAGTAGAAGAGAGGAGAGAGCTATTACTTAATGAGTTAATGAGTTATTTTACAAATGACAATTTTTGTTTCCTTTACTTTTTAAGTCATGTTTTTTTTATTCCTTCTGAATATGTTTATGTGATTTATCAATCATTTATTTAAAACCATCATAATTTTCTCCTGTATTTAAAGTTTTGTACATTTTCTATCTATAAGATATTATTTATTTTATATTATTTTATAACTTATATAACCTGTCCCAGTAATGAGAAAAATAGTTTTCATTATAAAGTGAATATGTGGTTCTGTGGTGTTTAGTCTAACTGATACTTCTGCAACACAACTCATATGAGGCTGAAGGATCATTGTTGAAGAGGAAAAGACAGGAGCCAAATGAACAATAAATACTGCATGATATTTTGTGCCCCTTAAGGCAGAAAAGCTCTATCCATGATTGGTAATCAACCTGGCATCCTAAACATGACCTCAATGTGGATAAACCTAATAGACATGTTAAAATCAAAAAGAGAAAAGTTTCAGAACTGCAACCCTAGGAAAACAAACTTTAAACAACTAATGAATGCTGAGAGTGGAAAAAACGATCTTCCTTGAGGAAGAGCACTCCATTTATTTATCCAGTATAAAGTGGTCTTTGCTGAAATCATGGACATACCATAGCATTAAAAAGACTTAGAAGATTATGCATGTGAATGTGTATGAATATTTACCAACAATTAAAAACTGACCATGAATTTAAGCAAGAGCAAGGAAGGAAGAGGATGGATAGAGGAAAAAAAATGGAATATATTTAATTTTAAAACAAAATGTAATTGTTTATAACTATGGTTGTTCTTATAAAGTACTTTTTCTTATATCAATATACCCATACAAAATTTGTTATTTTTGCCATTTTTATATGTATTTTTGCTAAATATCTTTTCAATACTAGGCTTGATAAAATTCCTTCCTGTTTCCAATATGCCTGCATCCAAATCCAGAGAATATATAATGAAGGCATTTTTTCTGAAGCATAATTTTATAGATGTAAATTAGAGGTATTGATATGAAGTTGTTACTTTGGCATCTTCATAGGTACTTTCTGTAATGATAGGAGTCAAGATAGGATGGAAGAAGACACAGACATGGATGATTTTTTTCATCATAGAAACAGAGACTTAGGAATATGTCAATGAGCCAAGGAATGCTTCCAGTACCAGAATACAAAAAATAAAATTGTGATTATGGGAAGGATAAATGATTATAAAATGCCACTGAATGACATAGAAAAAGATAAAAGTTCGAATGAAAAACAAAGAGCTTAATTCCTATAATAGAAATAGCTGAAGAAAAACAGACAAATTTCAAAAGTCAAATTGAGAACTCCTTAAAGAAGCAACTAATTGACATCTGTTGTATTAATGATTCTGCCCTTTATACAAGGAGGTTCAGGTTTTACCTCTAAGGAAGTGCTCTTTATTTTCCAGTATGGGTTAAAATGCAATAATAAATTTGAAGGAGGCTGAATGTGCAGCAGAGGTGCCTTCATGTAGCTATAAACCATAGACAGAAATCAATGAAACAGAAAAAGTTGCAAATATAGAGGCAGGAATATGAAACATGGTGTTCTGGAGTGAATAGCTCTGCAAGAAACATCCTTGCATTTCTTGGGAAAGGAACAAATCAGGAGTGTGAACATGGGCTGATAAACTTCCATAGACTAACCTATGAGTCAGTCCATAAAAAGGCCATAAATGCCATTCATATCATCTCAGATCCTTAGTTATTAAAAACAATGTGAATTGAAAGCACAATCTGTGATCTCCAGAAATAATGTTTTTCTGAAAGTCTCTTATTGGAGCATCCTAACAAAAACATATGACCCTCCCTTATTTGGATTACTAGGACCATGTGCTACCCGCTTTCAGAAAATAGAACCACAGACAATCAAGGAAGATGAAGAAAATAAACTCACCTGATCCAAGATGAATTACTGAGAAGGTATGGCATGGTTTAGTTTAATTCTATGCATATTTTTATTTATACCTTCATACTTGTGGTTATTTGTTGTTTTGTTTTAGCTTGTTACCTTACCCGAATAAATTTTTATGACTATCTTTTCAATATTTATAACTGTATAAAATTTTCTGTAAGAGTTCAGATTAATGTACCACAATCAAGAAGTACCACAGCCCACTATCACTGGGAGACTCGAGACGTGTATTCTTGTGATTTAAGATGAAGAAGGGACATAAGAAGTTACTTCTCTATAATTTTCTTCTTTATTAATACTTTACTTCCTCTATTTCTTATTTAAATCCTCCCTTTAGCCAGAATAGTGGTAACACCTTTAACACAAACAAGTGGGAGAGCGAGGGAAATGTTTGAGTTCAAGGCCAGGCTAGTCTACATAGCAAGTCCCAGGATAGCCAGGGTTACACAGATATACCCTGCAACAACAACATAAACACATAACGATAAAAGATAAGTAAATAAACACCCATTTTAATTTATTACTTATTAATACCCATAACTCTAAAAACTATAAATTTCATTTTCCCCAATCAGCGCCATACTCTCAGCATATCAAAACATTTGCAAGTGTAAGTATGAGCTATGAAAGTTTATGTATGGAAACTTGACCATGGAATTAAGGTAAAATGACTGTTTCTGTCATTGCAGCTGGCTTGATTCCTGGGTAGCAATGTTAAAAAAAAAAAAAAACCTAAGTGAAGACACCTTTCTAGGAAGACTCATGTAAAACAAACAAAAGTGTAGAAAAAATGGAAAAACTAAAGATTGAAAAACATATCAATTGTGACACAAGAGCAAATACCATAGAGATTCCCCAAAATACAACATGACATCACAATATCCTTACATGTTCTCATCCTCATTAATAGAAACAAAACCTGAGGAGATGAGAACATTTCTAAAATGAACTACAGAATGCTACTTTGAATATGCAACAATGAAAACATAAAGAATTCAACTAAACATCAATTAACTAGCAAATTGATCAAGGCCCTAGGCAAGAAACTATGAAACCACAACAACAAAAATAGCTTTGAGGATTTGGAGAGGAAAATTTAAAAAAAATACATAGAGTAAATATTCAAAAATAAAATTAAGACCCAAAAGAAGAAACAAACAGGGGTTTAAGTTATGATAGATTCAAGCAATTAAAACATATAAACTGTAGAAAACATAATCACAGAAAAGATAAAGTAAAAATAAAGTGAACATCAAAGATGGAGAGTAAATTTGAGACAATAATAAAAACACTGAGTCATGTCAATAAAAGAAAAAGTTAACAAGCATTTCTGAAGGTTCTAAGAACATGAATATGCACAGAGTAGAAAGAACTAAGATAAAATAACATGCACAATGTATTCAGTTTTGCAAAAGAAAAGTTTAGTAAAATCTTTTCAATAATAGCTACAAATAGCCAAATGGCATCAAAAACTATTGGTTAAAAAATAATGTTATTATTATTGTTCTTTTTACACTCCAGATTTTATCTCCTCTGTCTACCCTCTGACTGTTCCAAATACCATACCTTCTCCTCACGCCTCTGTCTCCATGAGGATGTCCCGACCCCAACCCCCCACCCCACCTGGCCTCTAAAGTCCCTGGGGCCTCCAGTCTCTTGATGGTTAAGTGCATCATCTCTGATTGAACACAGTCCTGGCAGTCCTCTGGTGTATATGTGTTGAGGGCCTCATATCCGCTGGTGTCTGCTGCCTGGTTGGTGGTCCAGTGTTTGAGAGATCTCAGGGGTATAGGTTAATTGAGACTACTGGTCCTCCTACAGTGCTGCCCTCCTCCTCAGCTTCTTCCAGCTTTTCCCTAAATCAACCACAGGGGTCAACAGCTTCTATCCATTGGTTGGGTGTAAATATCTGTATCTGACTCTTTCAGCTGCTTTTTGGGTGTTCTGGAGTGCAGTCATGCTTGGTCCCTTTTTGTGAGCTCTCCATAGGCTCAGTAATAGTGTCAGGTCTTGGGACCTCTCCTTGAACTGGATCCCACTTTGGACCTGTTCTTGGACCTCCTTTTCCTTATGCTCCTCTCCATTTCTGTCCTTGCAGTTCTTTCAGACAGGAACAATTATGGGTCAGAGTTTTGACTGTAGGATGGCAACCCCATGCTTCACTTGATGCCTCTTCCTGCTGTCAGGCCTTTTATCTAAGGTCCTTCCATTTTATTCCTGAGTGTATCTACCCTCCCAGGTCTCTAGAGCATTCTGGAGGGTCCCTCCAACCTCTGACCTCCTGAGGTTGCCTGTTTCCATTATTTCAGATGGCCCTCAGAGCTTCAGTCCTTTTCCCTCACCCAATATCACATCAGGTTCCCCTCTCTCCCCCAAACCCCATCCACTTTCGCTCCCAGGTCCCTCCCTCCATCCCCACTTGTGATTGCTTTCTTCTCCCTCCCAAGTGAGACTTAGGTTTCTTCAATTGGGCCCTTCAGCTTGTTGACCTTTTTGAATTCTGTGGACTGTACTGTATCTTGGGAGTTCGGTACTTTTTTTTTTTTTTTTTTTTTTTGGCTAATACCCACTTATTAGTGAGTACATATCAGCCATCATTTTGGGTCTGAGTTACCTCACTCAGGATGATATTTTCTAGTTCCATTTGCCTGCAATACTCAGGATATCCTGGTTCTTAATAGCTGAGAAGTATTCCACTGTGTAAATGAACCACAGTTTTTGTGTCCATTCTTCTGTCATGGGACATCTGGGTGGTTTCCAGGTTTGGTTATCACAAATAAGGCCACTATGATCATAGTGAAACAAGTGCCCCCATGGCATTATAGGGCATCTTTTGGGTATATTCCCAAGAGAGATATTGCTAGGTCTTCAGGTAGATCTATTTCCACTTTTTTGAGGAACCACCAAACTGATTTCCAGAGTGGTTGTACAAGTTTGCAATCCCACCAGCAAGGGAGGAGTGTTCCTCTTTCTCCACATCCTTGCCAACATGTGTTGTCAACTGAGGTTGTGTTTTTAGCCATTCTGATTGGTGTAAGGTTGAATCTCAGGGTCATTTTGATTTTCATTTCTCTGATCACTAAGGACTTATCATTTCTTTAGGTGCTTCTCATCCATTCGAAATTCCTCCATTGCGAATTCTCAGTTTAGTTCTAAACCCCATTTTTTGAATGGGTTCTTTGGTTTTTTGGTGTTTAGCTTTTTTACATTTTTAAATATATATTTTAGATATTAGCCCTCTATCGGATGTGGGGTTAGTCAAGATTTTTTCCCAATCTGTAGGTTGCCGATTTGTCTTATTGACTGTGTCCTTTGCCTTTCAGAAGCTGTTCAGTTCAATGAGGTCCCATTTAAAAATTCTTGATCTTAGAGGATAAGCCATTGAAGTACTGTTTAGAAAATTTTCCCTTGTGCCAATAAGTTCAAGGCTCTTTCCTATTTTCTCTTCTATTAGATTCAGTGTATCTGTTTTATGTTGAGGTCCTTGATCCACTTAGACTTGAGCTTTGTGGAAGGTGACAAATATTGGTCTATTTTCATTTTTCATATTGTTTCTAGAAAACCATCCTCATTGTCAAAACCATGAAAAACCAGAGAGGTGAAATATAGAAGATCAGTACTTATAATTAAAGGGAAAATATCAAATATAGAATAAATTTTAATATTTATGTATCAAGTATTGATACTCATAATTTTTATAACAAACATTCAAAAATCAAAATATTATTGATAGGTCAGAAAATAAAACATTGGGTGTTTTGACTATGATACTCTCATCACTTAAGAAAAAACTTAATTAATAATCCAGTAATATCTCATAAAAACATGACAAAACACACCAGATTTCTAGGAAAGTAGATGAAGAGAAATTGAAACGCAGCATATGGCAAAAAGAAATACACATTAGCATTGGAAATAAATAAAGGGATATTAACAAAATGAACACTAGGAATAAATAATCAAAAGATATTTTAGGCCTTTGAAAATATAAGGAAACACCCTAGTCAAACTAACCATAATTGAAAGATACAAAACACATATTTTATTTTTTTATTTTCATATTTTATTTACATTTCAAATGTTTCCCCCTTTCCAGATCTCAACTTTGGAACCTCCTCATTCCCTCCGCCCTCCCCCTGCCTCTATGGGGATATTCTCCAACCAACCTCCCCACTCTACCCCCCACCCACTCTCATCTTCCCTCCTTGACATTCTCCTATACTGGGGGATATAACACCCTCAGGCCCAAGGGCCTCTCCTACCCCTGACAGATAACAAGACCCTCCTCTGCAGTCTGTGTGGCCAGCACTATAGGTCCCTCCATGTGTATTCTTTAGTTGGTGGATCAGTCTCCAGAAGTATGGGGGGTCAGGCCAGTTGCCAGTGTTGCTACCTCCCTGGGGCTGCACACTCCCTATCTCCTTCAGTCCTTTCTCCAAGCCCTCCATCTGGGACCTCGTACACAGTACTACTGTTCCTGCAAAGTGACTCTTGGGTATTTCAAACTTTTAGGCTAATAACCACTTAACAGTGAGTACATACCATATTCATTCTTTTGTGACTGCGTTACCTGGCTCAGAATGAGGTTTTCAAGATCCATCCATTTGTCTACGAATTTCATGAAGTCATTGTTTTTAATAGCTGAGTAGTATTCCATTGTGTAAGTGTACCACATTTTCTGTATCCATTCCTCTGTGGAGGGACATCTGGGTTGTTTCCAGCTTCTGGCTATTATAAATATGGCTGCTATGAACATAGTGGAACATGTGTTTTTATTACATGTTGGAGCATCTTCTGGGTATATGCCCAGGAGTGGAATATCTGGGTCCACAGGTAGTATTATGTACAAATTTCTGAGGGTCCACCAAACTGATTTCCAGAGAGGTTGTATCAACTTGCATTCCCACCAGCAATGGAGGAGTGTTCCTCTTTCTCCACATCCTCGTCAACATATGCTGTCACCTGAGTTTTTGATCTTAGCCATTCTGACTGGTGGGAGGTGGAATCTCAGGGTTGTTTTGATTTGGATTTCTCTGATGACTAAGGATGTTGAACATTAATTTAGGTGCTTCTAGGCCATTCGAGTTTCCTCAGTTGAGCATTCTCTGTTTAGCTCACTTCCCCATTTTTTGATACGATTATTTTATCTCTGGAGTCTAGCTTCTTGAGTTCTTTGTATACATTGGATATTAGCCCTCTATCAGATGTAGGATTGGTAAAGATCTTTTCCCAATCTGTAGGTTGCTGTTTTGCCCTAATTACAGTGTCCTCTGCCTTACAGAAGCTTTGTAATTTTATGAGGTCCCATCTGTCAATTCTTGACCTTAGAGCACAGGCCATTGGTGTTCTGTTCAAGAACATTTCCCCTGTGCCCAAGTGTTCGAGACTCTTCCCTACTTTCTCTTCTGTTAGATTCAGTGTATCTGGTTTTATGTGAAGGTCCATGATCCACTTGGACTTGAGCTTTGTGAAGGGAGATAGGAATGGATCAATTCGCGATCTTCTACATGTAGATCGCTAGTTGATTCAGCACCATTTGTTGAAGATGCTGTCTTTTTTCCACTGTATGGTTTTAACTCCTTTGTCGAAGATCAAGTGACCATATGTGTGTGGATTCATTTCTGGGTCTTCGATTCTATTCCATTTATCAACCTGCCTGTCACTGTACCAATACCATGCAGTTTTTATCACTACTGCTCTGTAGTACAGCTTGAGGTCAGGGAGGCTGATTCTCCCAGAAGACCTTTTATTGTTGAGGATAGTTTTTGCTATCCTGGGTTTTTTGTTATTCCATATGAATTTGAGAATTCCTCTTTCTAGGTCTACAAAGAATTGAGTTGGGATTTTGATGGGGATAGCACTGAATCTGTATATTGCTTTTGGCAGGATGGCCATTTCAACTATGTTAATCCTGCCGATCCATGAGCATGGGAGATCTTTCTATCTTCTGAGGTCTTCTTCGATTTCTCTCTTCAGAGACTTGAAGTTCTTGTCATACAAATCTTTCACTTGTTTGCTTAGAGTCACACCAAGATATTTTATATTGTTTGTGACAATTGTGAAGGGTGTCATTTCTCTAATTTCTTTCTCAGCCTGTTTATCCTTCGAGTATAGGAAGGCTACTGATTTTCTTGAGTAAATTTTGTATCCAGCCACTTTGTTGAAGTTGTTTATCAGCTGTAGCAGATCTCTGGTGGAGTTTTTCAGGTCACTTAAATATACCATCATATCATCTGCAAATAGTGATATTTTGATTTCTTCCTTTCCAATTTGTATCCCTTTGATTTCCTTTTGTTGCCTGATTGCTCTAGCTAGAAATTCAAGTACTATGTTGAATAGATAGGGAGAGAGAGGGCAGCCTTGTCTAGTCCCTGATTTTAGTGGGATTGCTTCCAGTTTCTCTCCATTTAGTTTGACATTGGCCACTGGTTTGCTGTATATTGCTTTTACTAAGTTTAGATATGCTCCTTGAATTCCTGATCTTTCCAAGACTTTTATCATGAGAGGATGTTGAATTTTGTCAAATGCTTTTTCAGCATCTAATGAAATGACCATGTGGTTTTTTTCTTTGAGTTTGTTTATGTAGTGGATTACATTAATGGATTTCCAGATATTGAACCATCCCTGCATCCCTGTGATGAAGCCTACGTGATCACGGTGAATGATTTTCTTGATGTGTTCTTGGATTTGGTTTGCAAGAATTTTATTGAGTATTTTTGCATCGATATTCATAAGGGAAATGGTTCTGAAGTTTTCTTTTATTGTTGGGTCTTTGTGGAGCTTTGGTATCAGTGTAACTGTGGCCTCTTAGAATGAATTGGGCAGTGTTCCTTCCCTATCTATTTCATGGAATAGCTTGAAGAGTATTGGTATTAGGTCTTCTTTGAAGGTCTGATAGAATTCTGCACTGAACCCATCTGGACCTGGGCTTTTTTTGCTTGGGAGACTTTTAATGACTGCTTCTATTTCTTAGGAGTTATGGGACTGTTTAGATGGTTTATCTGATCCTAATTTAACTTTGGTAATTGGTATCTGTCTAGAAACTTGTCCATTTCCTCCAGATTTTCCAATTTTGTTGCATATAGGCTTTTGTAGTAGGATCTGATGATTTTTTTTAATTTCCTCAGAGTCTGTTGTTATATCTCCATTTTCATTTCTAATTTTGTTAATTTGGATACTATCTCTGTGCCCTCTGGTTAGTCAGGCTAAGGGTTTATCTATTTTGTTGATTTTCTCAAAGAACCAGCTCTTGGTTTTGTTGATTCTTTGTACAGTTCTTTTAGTTTCCACTTGGTTGTTTTCAGCCCTTAATTTGATTATTTCTTGTCTTCTACTCCTCTTGGGTGTATTAGCTTCTTTTTGTTCTAGAACTTTCAGATGTGCTGTTAAACTGTTAGTGTATGCTCTCTACAGTTTCTTTTTGGAGGCATTCAGAGCTATGAGTTTTTCTCTTAACACTAACTTTATTGTGTCCTATAGGTTTGGGTAAGTTGTACTTTCATTTTCATTGAATTCTAGGAAGTCTTTTATTTCCTTCTTTATTGCTTTCTTGACCAACTTATTATTAAGCAGTGCATTGTTCAGCTTCCATGTGTATGTGGGCTTTCTCTTGTTGTTGTTGCCATTGAAGACAAACCTTAATCCGTAGTGATCTGATAGGAGGCATGGGATTATTTCAATCTTCTTATATCTGTTGAGGTTTGTTTTGTGACCAATTATATGATCAATTTTGGAGAAGGTACCATGAGGTGCTGAGAAGAAGGTATATTCTTTTGATGCAGGATGAAATGTTCTATAGATATCTGTTAAACCCATTTAGTTCACAGCATCTGTTAGTTTCACTTGTCTCTGTTTAGTTTATGTTTCCAAGATCTGTCCATTGTTGATAGTGGGGTGTTGAAGTCTCCCACTATTATTGTGTGAGGTGCAATGTGTGCTTTGAGCTTTAGTAGAGTTTTTTTTTTTTATGAAAGTGGGAGCTCTTGCATTCGGGGTATAGATGTTCAGAATTGAGAGTTCTTCTTGGTAGATTTTTCCTTTGATGAGTAAGAAGTGTCCTTCCTCATCCTTTTTGATGACTTTTGGTTTAAAGTCAATTTTATCCGATATTAGAATGGATACTCCAGCCTGTTTCTTGGAGCCATTTGCTTGGAAAATTGTTTTCTAGCCCTTTTTTCTGAGGTAGTGTTTGTCTTTAATATGGAGGTGCATTTCCTGGATGCAGCAAAATGCTGGGTCCTGTTTATGGATCCAGTCTGTCAGTCTATGTCTTTTTATTGGGGAATTGAGACCATTGATGTTAAGAGATATTAAAGAATAGTGATTGTTATTTCCTGTTATTTTTGATGTTGTTTATATTGTTTGTGTGACTATCTTCTTTTGAGTTCGTTGAAAGATTACTTTCTTTCTTTTTCTTGACTGTAGTTTCCCTCTTTGCGTTGGCATTTCCCACGTATTATTCTCTGTAGGGCTGGGTTTGTTGAAACATACTGTGCAAATTTCGATTTGTCGTAGAATCTTTTGGTTTCACCCTCTATGTTTATTGAGAGTTTTGCTGGGTATAGCAGCCTGGGCTGGCATTTGTGTTCTTTTAGCGTCTGTATGAGCTCTGCCCAGGATCTTCTAGCTTTCATAGTCTGTGGTGAGAAGTCTGGTGTAATTCTGATAGGTCTACCTTTTTATGTTACTTGCCCCTTTTCCCTTACTGCTTTTAATATTCTTTCCTTGTTTTGTGTATTTGGTGTTTTGACTATAATGTGACAGGAAGAATTTCTTTTCTGGTCCAGTCTATTTGGAGTTCTGTAGACTTCTTGTATATTTATGTTCATCTCTTTCTTTAGGTTAGGGAAGTTTTCTTCTAAAATTTTGTTGAAGATATTTACTGGTCCTTTAAGTTGGGAGTCTTCACTCTCTTCTATACCTATTATCCTCAGGTTCTGTCTTCTCATTGCATCCTGGATATCTTGGATGTTTTGGTTTAAGAGCTTTTTGCATTTCGTGTTTTCTTTGACTGTTGAGTCCATGTTTTCTATGGTATCTTCCGCACTTGAGATTCTCTTTTTCATCTCTTGTATTCTGTGGGTGATGTTTGCATCTATGACTCCTGATTTCTTTCCTATGATGTCTAATCCCAGGGTTGTCTCCCTTTGTGATTTCTTTATTGTTCCTATTTCTGTTTTTAATTCCTGAATGGTTTTGTTCATTTGATTGATTGTGTTTTTGTGTATTTCTGCCCGTTTGATGGTGTTTTCCTGTAATTTTTCAAGGGAATTTTGTGTGTCCTCTTTAAGGGCTTCCAGTTGTTTACCTGTGTTCTGTATTTCTTGGAGTTATTTATTTCCTTCTTAAAATCTTTTATCATCCTCTTGATAAGTGATTTTAAGTCTGAGTCTTCCTTTTCTGATGTGTTGGGGTATCCAGGGCTGGCTGTGGTGGGAAAGCTGGGTTCAGCTGAAGCCAAGTAGTCTTGGTTTCTGTTCCTTGTGTTCTTGCCCTTGCCTTTCACCATCTGGTTATCTCTGGAGTTAGCTGGTCTTTCTCTCTCTGACTGTGGCTTGTCTTTCCTTCAACCTCAGATGTCAATATTCCTGGAAGACCAGTTCTGTCTTCCAGCTGTTCTTCAGACCCTGCATCTGGACTCCTCTTGTTGTTGGCTCCTCAGCACAAGTAGGAGGGTAGCTTTCTCCCTGAGCTACTTGTATATGGAGAGGCCTGTTAGCCCAGGCGGGGTTTCTGGCCACAGGTGGAAGCAGGCAGGCTCTTACCTCCCGACTTTTCCTCAGTCCCTGAATCTGGAGCCTACAAAACACATATTAATAAAATTATAGATAAAAGAGTGTTGTTATAAGATATTCCGAAGAAATTTGGCATAATATGAAGGTATGATTTAAATTTCAAGCAGATGGAAAATCTATAAATGTTGAATCAAGAAAATATAAACAGTTTAATTTGACCCATTGCCAGGAATGAGACTGAAAAAGTAATTTAAAATCTCTCCAAAAAACCAAATAACCCAATTTTTAAAAATAGCATACAGTGCTAAACCAAGAACTTTTAATGGAAGAATCTCAAGTGGCCTAGAAGCACTTAAAAATATGTTCAACATCCTTAGTCATCAGGAATTATAAATTAAAGCGACATGACATTTCATCTTACACCAATCAGGATGTCAAAATGCAAATGATAGCATATACTGGCCAGGATGTGGACAAAGGGGAACACTAATCCATTGCTAGTGGGATTGCAAACTGATACAAGCACTCTGGAAATCATTCTGGCAATTCCTTAGAAAACTGGGAACAGTTTTACCTCAAGAGCCACTATCCTGTTCCTGGGCATATACTCAAAAGATGCTCCATCAGACCATGAGAACACATCCTCCACCATGTTCATGTTCTTATTTGTAATAGCCAGAAACTTGAAGC
Source organism: Rhynchomys soricoides (assembly GCA_019843965.1). Taxonomy (NCBI): domain Eukaryota; kingdom Metazoa; phylum Chordata; class Mammalia; order Rodentia; family Muridae; genus Rhynchomys; species Rhynchomys soricoides. The sequence continues at coordinate 13,787,613 of JADRCH010000073.1, read as the reverse complement.
AACCCAGATGTCCCTCAACCAAAGAATGAATACAGAAAATGTAGTTCATTTACATAATAGGATACTATTCAGCTTTTAAAAATGAGGACATCATGGATTTTGCAAGCAAATGGATGGAAGTAGAAAATAATCTGAGTGAAATAAACCAGATCCAAAAGAATATGCATGGCATGCACTCACTGTAAGGGGATTTTAGTCTGAAAGAAACCCAGGTTACAACCCAAATACCATTGGAAATTTAACAAGGAGGAAAGCACAAGTGAATATGCTTCTATCCCACTTAGTAGGGGGAACAAAACAGTCATAAGAGGCAGAGGGAAGGAGGGAACTGAGTGAGAGAAGGAAGGTCGAGGGGAAAAGTTTGCAAGATCGGGTAAAGGGTAGACATAAGAGAAGCCCAGAGCTGGAGAATGAATGGAAATAAGAAGCTGCAGGGATGGAAGTTGGAAGAAGCTCTGGAAAGTCACAGAAACCAGGGATGGGAGAGGATCCCAGGACTCAATAGGGTTTATCTTAGCTGAAATGCCCCACAGTGGGCAGATGGAATTTGAGGAGAACACCTCCAGTAAATAAACAGATCTCCCAGTGGAGGAATTGAATTACTGATCTACCTTCAGAAGCTTTGACCTAGAATTGTTCTTCTCTGAAAGCAAAGGGACAAACATGGAGTACAGACTGAAAGAAAAGCTGTTCGGTGACTATCTCAACTTGATTCATGTCACTGGAAGGCACCAAACCCTGACACCATTACTGTCAGACAGCATACAGGAGCCTAGCATGGCTGTCCATTGAGAAGCTCTATCGTCAGCTAACTGAGACAAATGTAGATACTTACAGCCAATCATTGGAACATCAGGGACTCCTATGGAAGAGTTAGTGGAAGTGTTGAAGAAACTGAATAGGATGGCAACCCCATAAAAAGACCAAACGTGTTAACTAACCCATATCCCTGGAAGCCCCCAGAGATTGAGTCATCAACCAAAGAGCACATAAGGGCTGGTCCTAGTCCCCTGGCACATATGTAGCCAAGGAATGCTTTGCCTGGCCTCAGTGGAAGATGATTTCTATGTGAAATCATCTATGAATCAATGTGAAATCTAACATTTAAGATAAAATAATGTATTTTAAAATTCTCTCTACAAAGAAAAGCACTGGTACAGATGCTTCAGTGCTTAATTCTACCAAACTTTTAATAAGGAGCTAATAAGAATACACTTCAAAACTACTCCACAACATAGAAAGGAAAAGGACACAGGTAAACTAATTGCCCCACATCTCAGCAAGATCAGTGAGACAAAATAAAAATAAATAAAAAGGAAAAAAATAGGACAGGAAGAAGTAAACATACCTAGTTTGTAGGCAGTAGGCATCATGGTTCTAAACTGAAAAGGCAATATACTTTAGTACACAAGTTTTAAAACTAGTAATCATTTGAACAGCAATTACAAGACAGAAGGTTAAATATAAATACTTTTCTGTTTACCAATGACTCACTTGCCAAAAAAAAATTAGGAACTATATTCCATCCACTATAACTTTGAATATTAGTAGCCAATCTTACCAAGGAATTAAGTGAAAAGACTTGAACAATGAAAACCATAAGATATTGAAGAAGATCCATGAAGATGAAAAGATCTTGAATATCCTGTGATTGTCTGAATTAACATTATAAATGGTTATATTAGCAAAAGCAGTCTGTAAGCTCAATCACTGTTCATTAGAATTCTAGTAGTTTTTATTTTATAAGTCTTAAATTGCATATGGAAACAAAATATCTGGAATATCTGGATTTGCCCATGAAATACTAAGCAGGAAGAGCAATGATTGAGATATCACAATATCTGAGCTCAAATTTTACTGCTCATCAAAAATGAAAACTACTACATGCAATGGACCAATAAGATAGAACAGAGGATCCAGAAAATAACCCATATCATCTGGTTCTCATATTTTCATAAATTGGCCACAAATGAACATTTTTGTCATCAGGTAAAATTAAATTTTTATGTCTCTGTATCTGTATCCAAAATTCAATGTAATACCTGAAACTGTGTAATTCCTAAAGGAATAGAAAGGAAAAAATACTACAAGATATAGATGTAGGTATAAATATCTGGAAAATTATTCTATAGCATAGAAACAACTCTATAACTTTACAAATACTGACTTGGAATTTAAAAGCTTCTTAATAAGTGTCAATAATTACTAGAGAGTTGGGACAGTATGCAAATTTGGAGAAAAGCATTGCTCACTATTGATCAGGTGGGGGCTTAGATTCTAAAATAAATATGGAAGTGCAAAAATATAGCACAAAAGAACAAATTTTCAATCAATAATAATCAAAGAACTAATGAGGAGAAGAAGTCATTCAAACCAAAGAAGAAGTGGACAACAAATATGTTAAAATGTGTTCAATATCCATAGCCATAAATAAATATGATTAAAACAATTTTACAGACTATATTGCACTCACCAGAATGGTTATGATTATCAAAATACAAATTGTGATGAGTGCTAGGAGAAGCAAGGCAAAAATGAACATTAATTCACCACTCCAATCATTATAGAACTCTGAAAGGATATGTTATTTCTACTTATTTTAGCTTATTTGTACTATTCCTGGGCATGTTCCCAAGATAATTCTAGTTCTAACACAGAGTTACATATGTGTCCATTCATATTTCTCAAGTACTCATGATGGCTAAGAGGAAGTCAATGTAGATACCCATCCTCATATGGATGGATAGTGAAATGTATAATACCTTTAAATAGTGAAATTTTATTCATCTATAAAAAGAAATGAAAGTACAGTATTTATGGTAACATATAAGAAAGAAATGAGTCCTTTAAGCAAAATAGCAGATGTGGAAAATAATAGCAACTAATTTATTAAAAATAGTTGCTAAATTTTAATTTACATAAACTTATACTAGCTTTTATTTATAATTATTTATTGTATGGTTGATGCCCCAATTTAATTAAAAATTTATGTTTCACCATTATTACTTAACTATTTTTATATTACACAAAACTTAAAGCAGATTTACTTCAACTTAATATTGTACAACATCCTATGAAAATGCAAAAACTTCATAATGGGATCTATTTAAATGTATGATATTGCTGAAAATCTTAATATTTAAATGTGTTTATATTTATAGCATTGCAATTACTAAAGTAACTGTGGAACTCTGAATTATAAAATTAGAAAGAATATAAATGTCACTTCACATCATCTTATGTCCTTACACTCAGTTCTCATCAGATATCTTGTTGCTTTTGACTAACAAACAAAATACCCTACTCTACAGATGTCTGTTTAGTTAATAACATATATCTTATTTTATTTACAGTAAGTTGGTGAATGTTCTAATTAAATATGCAATATACTCATGTTGAAAGCTGTAATACTCCCAAACTAAAAACAACTTTCAAGTTTAAAACAGTAAAAAACAAACAAAGAAGAATATCAAAATACTTAAAATCATTCCCTGGATATAAAATTTTTGTGACCTTTTCTTATTCAAACAGAATTCTGCCTAGGTTTCTTCTATTTCTAGGTAAAATTCTCTTATAATCTATTTACAATATTATTCCTTAAATTTAGTGTACATTATTTTTTCTTGGATAGCATGAGCATATGTTGTGTTTCCAGTTTAGAGAAATTGAATTGGGTTGTGTGTAATGGATAATCTCTTCAGGTTCAATTTCTCACAGAATGCCATTAGTAAACCTTGCCAAATTGAAGACTACGTAGACATTATCTCTTTAATTACTTCTTTTCCTGCTTCATTGTGTTTCTCTTTATTATGTTTCTATCAAAACGCTTCTTTATACAGTTCTACAATGTTGAAAATATATATGCATATATGTGTTTGTATGTATGTTTGTGTATATTCATGAATATGTTGTTCTTTGTCTTTCTCTGTATCATATATCTATCAATCTTTTTATCTATCTCCATGCATAGAAATTAAGGTGATAATCATACCTAGAAGCCAGGTTTAATTTTAATAATTACTGTGCTAAAATATCTAAACAAATATATTATGTGGCACTCTACAAAAATATTAAATATCAAAAATCAATTAAGAAATTGTCATTAAATGTATCCCTATGTTACTAAGAAAAGTGATGTTTTATGCAATATTTGTTTCTAACAAATGATTAATAGATAATATATATAAATAATAAATGAGCTATTAGGAATAATAAAATCACATAAGTAGAAATTCCAATCTATAAGTAACACTATAATGAATACTTTTTGATGCTAATGACAATATATTATTCTGAAAAATCTACAATTTACAGAATAACTTTTCTTAGCATTGTTACTCCTTATTATAAAAATTAATGTACTGTATTATAAGAATTTCATACTCTGAAAATAGATATCCTTTGATATTTCAAGAAATACTTTGGGTGTTTTAAGTTTTGATAATGAGAATGTTAAGCTTCAAAATAGCAAATGTTTCATATATAATAAATATTATATGCACATGAAAGTTAATGAGGAAATATCTAATTTACACTATCAGGTGATGATAAATATAGATTGAACATAAGCATTCTCTAGAAACATGTCTTAAGCCTTTATAAATATATTGTTTTTGGAGGTTTGAATGAAAATCGTCACAAGAGGATTATATATTTGAAGGTGTGGTCATCAAATGAAGGTTCTATTTGGGAAGGATTAACTTGTGTGGCTTTTTGAGAAGAGGTTAGTCACTAAAGTTGAGCTTTGAGCACATGGTGTTTCTGATTAGCTTTGTCTGCACTATGCTTATGGAATAAAATATGGATTTTCAGCTACTTTTCCAATATTGTCCTTGCCTAGTGTACCATGTTTTCTACCAAAATAGTCATAGACTGTAGCATTCTGGAAACATAAGCCCAAATTTAAATGTTTGTCTTTTCAACAATGTCTTCATCATGGTGGATTGACATAGAAATTGAAAAGTGACCAAGTAAATATTTTATTGATGCTTTGAAGATTTCTTAAATGAACACCGAATTTTGATTATGTTTATCCTCACCTCCTCCACTTCACTCCACTAAGAGCTACCCACTATCTCTTGCAGAGTATAGGAGCTCTATTTATTTTTTAATACTCCACTAGATCTAGTTTGTGCTCATAATATCCTCATAGGTGTTGTCCTATCCACCATAGGCAACTGCTAATAGCTATACAATAAACATGACCTGAATCGCCTTCCCCACAAACCTATAACTTTACATAGCTTCTCGGAGATCATTAAGAATATTTAGCTTCTCCATTATCCATCCTAAAATGTTAATATTTTGATCCTGTGCAGACCTTGTACTGGCAAATTTAACTATGGATTCATGAATGCAGTAGTCAAACATGGCCAGAAGACACAATTTGCCCCCAGTTCTTCCTTTTCTCTAACTGTTATAAATTTTCTACCCAATCTTCCTCAATGGTCCCTAGGCCTTGATGGAAGTGACACATATGTACCATTTGTGGCTCAGTATTTCAAACTGAGTGCTCTGAACTTAGACTAGAAGTCAGATTCATTTACTCCTGAGGCCAATGAGTATTTTAACTCTGGGATTCTTGATATATTTAAAATACCATTATTATGTTTCATTCTGAAGTATAGACCCTATTTCCAATTAGTAAGTCATTGGCTATCCTCATATATTTGTGCCAGTACTATACAATAGTAAATTTTTGTCATGAAAGTCATTGGGATTCTTGTTCACAGCTGAAAAAGACTACTGATGATTTTCCTCAATCAAAAACATACCAAGAACCTTCCAGTACTATGAAATCTAGCCAAAATAGAGACAGCATCCTGGACAGTACCCACTTTATTTCTCTATAACCTGTGACCAAATTGTTTGGTGATTTATCATCAAGTTATTGCTTGGAATCAAAGCCAATATCAAGTCAATAGTTTGTATTTTTTTGGAGTCCACTTAAACATATCTAACTAACAAGTTGAGTGGAAGAATCTCAAATCTAGCAATGATTTTTTTATTTGGCAACCTATGGATTCTGGGAGGAATGTTTATAAATGAATCCTACTTATCTGTCTGATGCTTATCTAAAGCTTTGGGGAACCAGTTCATGGTTCAATGGTCAGATAGAAAAAACAACATTTATTTATAAAATTTAACTTTGGGTCATGACAAACCCATATAGGATAGATTTGTATATTTAGCAGGACTTTAAATGTGATTAAATGAAGATAAATATTGAGCTATATATGGGTAAATAAAAAGAAATATCAAGTTGAGGAAGGAAACCATACATATGAGATATTCCCACTTTCTATTGCTTGTCTTGTCTCCTCAAGGGGTAGATGTAGCAGTTTAATGATTGTCTTGATGAAAATTACTTTCTATGTGTACCATGTGCCATTCCCTCCTGATAGATGCTCTATAGAGGCATATATTCCATGTACTAAGTTTAAAAAACTAAACTATAATTTCAGTAACACAGTCTAAATAGGATTCTTACTGTAGTGTTCTTTGGTGGACCTACATACAATACATTTATATTTCAAGACTTCCCACCAGATATTTTATTTTCATTAGATTTCAAGTAGTTCACCTTTGTCAGTTGAACTTACAGACAAACCCTCAACATTGCCCAAGATAGTTTATGTGAAAACTTAGCTTCATGCATTTGTTTTTCAATAAGAATCTATTAATGTTCATCATTTTACCTATTGAGACTATTGACCTCAATTTTTGAGTACTAAATTGTTGGATACCAATAGACTTGATCTGAATAAGGTCTGAGTTCATTTTTTCTCAGTCTCCTAGTGGCCCAAACTTGTATTTGGAATCTCTGTACCACAATGGAGCAGTAGATGTAGATGATATGTATCACATGCCTAAATAACTCAACAGTGCCTACAAAATGTCTCTGGAGAGTTCACATATGAATTAAAGAAAAACAAACCACTTATTTAAAACATTGTACTCAGTAGCATTGCTTCTGCTTTCTAGACTGCTTGTACATGGCCTGGGCATTTCTCACAAAAGAATCTTAGCAAAGAGTCTATGTTACACAAAACTTTTGTATAGCTGAGTTTAGTTAGGAGGTTGTATTCAAATTCTAAAATTCATGAGATTGTGTAATAATAATTCTCCTGAAAATTTTTATTAAAGAAATTGTCTGAGTCACTGGAAAAGACTTCTATTAAAGATATACAGATAGTGTCAAGAAGGGGGAGAGACTGGAGATATAATCTCCAAATAGAAATCTGAATCAGAAGAGAGGAAGATGTATAGCTAAAACTGAAGTATGAACTCTGTCTTTATAGAAAAGAAGCCCCAGCAAAGTCTGAAAAAGGACAAAGCTGATTTGGCAGTCACTCTTCTGAAAGACAGCCAAGTTCATCTGAGTTTTGAAAACAAAGAAACACTAATCCTAATTATTTAGCTGTGTTTGTGGTAGAGTTTAGCTCTGAGGTAAAATATAAATAACAAATTTCATACAAGTTTCCCACTTAGATACTTATGTAAGAGTTTTTATGTTTCTTCCTAGAGTTCTCATTTTATGATTTGTTCATACTTATTAGTATAACTTTTGTAAATATATCAGTTACTTCTAAGTACAAATTATTTCACTATTACTTTTCCAATTAGACATTATCATTACTCTAGACAATGTTAGGTTTGTGGAAATGAAATTCTAAGAAAGATAGCATTTACAGAGCTCTATGGCTCAAACAATGCCTTTTGATTCAACTGTGCTGTTTTTGAGTTATGATGAGGCTTTTATCACATTAAACATTCTCGGTCCACACATCACTCAGTATGTTGAAATTCTCAGAAGGACATGGCGTTTGGTTCCTGCAGCATTAAGAGTTGGAATTAGATTGCTATAAGAAAGGACTCTGATTTAAATAAAAATGGCCAATTTAAACAAATTCTTGCCTGGAGCCACACATTTGACTTTGATATATTAGTTAATATATTTTTTAATTTCTATAAATTAGTTCTAGGAGATAATATACTAGAATCTGAGTGGAAACTAAAGATTCAATCAGATAATTGTTCATCTTACCCAGATCTATTCTTTTCAGATAAATTCTGACAAAATAAAATTAACACACAATACTCAAATGCTTTGAGCCTGATACTGTTATATCTGACCTATCAAGTAAAAGTGCAGCTTTTATGATTTAAAAGTTATTTTTAATTTTTTAAAAAATATCTTTAAAAACTACTTTACATATTAGTCCTAATACAAGGAAGACATAAATGTCTTTATATACTCCATTTTTTTTAATGTCATTGAAAATATGGCATTCATAGTTTATTCTGGACATTCTTCTATTTTGTGCTATTGCAATTATTAATACATGAAGCCCAGAAAGAAATATTCTAGAATTACAGCATAAGAATGTCACATACCTTTTGGACATATTGGGTTAGGACACAACAGAAGGGTTAGAGTGATGGCTCATCAGTTAAATGCACTGGCTGTTTTCCACAGGACATGGATTTGGCTGCCAACACACACATGGAAGCTTATCTTTGACTCCAGGTCTGCAAGGTATAATTCTCTTTTCTGATCAACACAGGCACAAGCCATACATTGTATACAGATATACATCCAGGTAAAGTACACACACACACACACACATACACACACAAATAAATAGATTACTTAATTAATAAAAAAGGAAACAATTTTAAACATAAGCAAGATAATATTTGTCATTTGTGTATATTTAATGGTTTATTTCTTACAGTATCTAACATCTCCTTTCTCTAACTGTTCCTTTATAGTTTTTGGCTCATCTAATATAGACATACATAATATTTGCATACATAATAATATCTGCATTTCATGTGACCTTCTTACTTTTATAAAAATGAAATCTTCTTTTATAAGTGAGTATGAAATTTACATCTAGACAATACTATTGACATAGTTTGAGACTTAAAATGCCAAATTCAAAGCAACTCCCCTATTAGTGACAATTATGATGTTCTTAGAACCTGAATTGTGGGTGAAAGATAGTATTCCGTATACATTTCTACCTAATGTAACATGGTAATGTCAGTCTAAGTTTGGATGGCCACTTTCTTGACAAACCCTGCAGTGCACAGAAAGGCATTATGAGGCAGTTGAGTGTTCCTCTCTCATTATCCCTAAAAATGCCATACATTAGCAGGAAAATGTATAGCTGCAAAGAAGGGGCAGGGATCAGGAGTTTGTGTACTTTTCAGACCAGATACTGAGCCACTGGAATAAGGAAGCTACAGAGAAGTATAGCTCCGAGAACGTTGCATGTGAACCATTGATTTATCAGATTAAAGCTACAGAAAACAAAAATACCTATAAAATTATTCATGATTTCAAGGGAACCATCCCAGAGTGGGAAATTCCCAGCATAGGACACTTTGTGACATTGCCCAAGATTATATATATATATATATATATATATATATATATATATACTTGCTGAGTCCCATTAAAACAATGACATAGGTATGAATTTAGAGAAAACTCTTCATATAGATCAATAATACACTGTAGTCTCCTGTAGAAGAGAACTTAAATCTTTAAAAATATACCTGGATCACAATCCTTTGAGTTCCTCAAATTATTGAGAACAATAGAGGATTTTATGGAATACTAATGAAGTTGGCAACTAAATGAACTGCCTTCTTGAACTTACATTGTCTATTCTTTGGTTTTGAAAGTACATGTTCTTCTAAACTGAAACATTCTGTTTAGAGTTTTTATGTTGTTGTGGTAGTTGCTGGGAAATACTTAAGCATATTTGGACTCCTTTTTTCCTTTACATCTACTGCTTTGTAATTTTCATTCCAACTTTGGAACCATAAAGTACATTTACTTTTCTTGGAAAAATGAATAAAATAGTGATGGGTAGTTAATTCACTTTATTTTGATTAATATGTTTTCTATATAGTATGTAAAAGCAATAAACTAATTCATGATATTGACTCCTTATTGACTGCTGCCTTTTCCACACTGTGAGGAGCTAAAGTGATGTGCTGAAGAGATGTTTCCCAGCTTTCAGGGAGAATTCATCGAGGAGCCATAACTTTAACCAATACAAGTAAGAAAATTAAGATGGTGTTGGGCACTATATATTAGGGAATTGAAAATGCATGTCTAATCCATGCCAACTTTAATTTCATCTAAATAAAACTATCTGACTATGAACAAAGATTGTTGAGGAAGTGTCAGAAGTTGGGTAGCAGAATTCCAGGAAGACCAATATGTGTACAATTAATTTCAAAACAAATGTAATCTTTATAGTACTAATGACTGAACTATTGATTTAGTTTAATGGGGGAATCTATATAAAATAAGATAAAGTTACTAAAATTAATTGAGAGTGAAATTTTAGACCCTTAGAAATTATTTCAAAGCTTAAATATTATTTGAGGGTCAAAGAGAATTGTTTATGTTTTTAAATGATCTGCTTATTTTGATTAAAAACAGCTCATAAAGTATAAAGGGTGATTCTCAGAAGAGATACTGTACCTCAGAAATGGTACTGTACCATTTGTAGGGCCCAAAAATAACCAGCTTGGAACCCTGTCTTACCAATCACATCCTAGTTGGATCTGCCTGGCCTCACAGTTGAACAGACTGGAACAGCCTGCAAAGGTCAGTGGCACTCTATTCTCTGAACACCACCATCTAGCTCTGGGCCCAAATCAAACCAGCTATGACCTCTGCTCACAGCCTATCCTACTCGAATATGCCCAATATTCCACTTGGTCCTCCTGGCACAACCTACATGGTTGGATCCACCAACCATCCAAGTTGTTCTGCCTTGGACACAGCCTGAAGTGTATGGTCAACCAAGGACACACCCTGCAGAGTAAGGACTCCCTGCTATACAACCAGTAGTGTCAGGTACCTTGACATCTGTTTTATGGCCATGGCTTCCCACCACTATCCCGCCAATCTCCTTAAAAAATCCTGCTGCCATCAGGATCATCTAGACAGCACCATGGAAAAGCAGATGCCTAAGGGACAGCATAAGAACACAATAAAAAGATCCTTTGCAATGTGTCATCAGCAGAGCACAACTATCCTGCTACAACAAACTCTAGATATTCCAATAAAACTGACACATAAGAAAATCTTGCTTCCAATCTTAGAAAAATGATAGAGACCTTTATAAAGGACATGAATAAATCCCCTAAGGAAATACAGGAAAATACTTTCAAACAGGTAAAGCCATTAAAGGAAGGGAAAATCAATATTAAGAAATACAGGAAAACATAAACAGGTATAAACGATATGAAAAAAGCCACCCAAGATCTGAAAATAAAATTAGAATCAATAAAGAAAACATAAACTGAGACAATTGTACAAATGGAAACCTTAAAAAAAAAACAGGAAAAACAAACATAATCATCACCAGAATATAGGAGAAGTAAGAGAGAAACTCAGGTATAGAAGATACAATAGAAAAATATTAATATATATTAATATATAATAATATATTAATAATTTATATTAATATATAAGTCAAAGAACATTCAAAGTCTATAAAAGTTCATAACACAAACATACAGGAAATTTGGGACACTATTAAAAGGCCAAAGCTTAGAATGATGGGAATATAAGAAGGTGAATATTCCCTGCTCAAAGACCCAGAAAATATCTTCAACAAATCATATAAGGAAAATTTGTAACCTAAACAAAGATATGCCCCTAAAGGTACAAAATGCTTACAGAACACCAAAAGATTGAACCAGAAAAGAGAATCTTCTTGCCACATAATGATCAAAACATTAAATATGTAGAACAAAGAAAGAATTTTTAAAGCAGCCAGGGAAAATGGTTAACTAACATATAAAGGCAGACCTATCAGAATTACACCTGTTTTCTCATCTGAAACTCTAAAAGCTAGAAGGGCCTAGGCAGAGGTCTTGCAAAGCTTAAAAGAACACAGGAGTTAGCCCAACCTGATATACCCAGAAAACCTCTCAATCATCATAAATAGAAATATGAAGATATTCCATGATAAAACCAAATATACATAATATCTTTTCACTAACCCAAAATACAGAGGATGCTATTAGAAGAAAAACTAAACCCAATGAGTGTAACTCTCCTCAAGGAAACACAAGAATTAAGTCATTTCACACCATTAAAATCAATAGAACACACACACATACACACACACACACACACACTCACACTCACACACACTACCACCACCACCACCACCACCACCACCATCACCACTATCAGGACCACAAAATCAAAATAGCGGGAAGTATCAATCATTAGTCATTAACATCAGTCAACATTAATTGATTCAAATTCTCAGTAAAAGGACAAAAGCTAACAGAATAGATAATACATGAATATAATCCACTATTCAACTGTATACAAGAAAAACATTTCAACAACAGAGATAGACATTATTTCATTATAAAGGCCTGGAAAAATGCCTAAAAACAAGTCATCATGGAAATACAAATTAACAAAACTTTGAAATTCCACCTCCACACATCAGAATGTCTATGACCGAAAAAGCAAAGGACAGCACAGGTTGACAAAGTTCTAGAGCAACCGGAATAATCCTCCACTGATCATGAGAGTGCAAACATATACCACCACTCCCGAAATCAATTTGGTAGTGTCTCAGATTGGGAATAGTTCTACCTCAAGACCTAACTATACTACTCCTGGGTATATATCCAAACGATGTTCCACCATCTCCACACGACATTTGTTCAACGTGCTCATAGCAGCTTTATTCATAATAACCAGAAACTGAAAACAGCTAGATGTCTCCTAACTGAAGAATGGACACAGAAAATGTGGTATATCTACAAAACCAAATAACCCTATTAAAAACTGACTATAGAGTTAAACAAATAATTCTCAACTGAGTAAGCTTGAGTGACTGAGAAGCAGTTAAAGAAATGTTCAACATCCCTAGTCACCAGAGAAATGCAAACCAAAATGACCCTGAGATTCCACCTTACACCAATCAGAATGGCTATGATCTTAAATGCAGGTATCAGCAGATGCTGGAGAAGATGCAGAGAAAGAGCAACACTCTCCCATTGCTGGTGGGACTGGAAGCTGGTAAAACTACTTTAGTAATCAATCTGACAGTTCCTCAGAAAATTGGGAAATAGTTCTAACTGAAGCCCCAGCTATACCACTACTGGTCATATACCCAAAAGATGCTCCACATACAACAAGGACACATGCTCCACTATGTTTATAGCATCCTTATTTATAATAGCCAGAAGCTGAGAACAACCAACATATCCCTCAACGGAAGAATGGATACAGAAAATGTGATAGTTTACAAAATGAAATAATATATAGCAATTAAAAGCAATGACTTAATGAAATTCCCAGGCAAATGGATGGACCTAGAAAGTATCATTATGAGTGAGATAACCCAAACACAAAATAACACACAAAGTATATACTCACTGATAATTGGATATTGGCCCAAAAGCTCAGAATACCTATGATAGAGCCCACAAACCATATGGACCTTAAGAAGGAAGACCAAAGTGTGGATGCTTCATTCCTACATAGAAGGGGAAACAATATAATCCCAGGAGTTGGAGAGAAGGAGGGATGTGGGAGGAAGAGTTGAGAGTGGGGGACTAAAGAGGGGAAGGATGAGGTATTAGAAGGGACAGAAGAGAAATACATAGAGTCAGGAAATTGAATAAAAATATATAGTAGTGAAGGATGAGGAACTGGGGGTATCTACTAGAAAGTCCCAGACTTCAGGGAAGCAAGAGGCTTCCAGGACCCAACAGGGATAACGTAAGCAGAAATAACCAACAAAGGGGTGGTACAACCTTTAGAGACCATCCGAAGTAGATAGGTAGAGTCCCCAGTTCGAAATGGGGTCACTCACCTATCTCAAAAATTTTAACCCAGAAATGTTTATGTCCAAAGGAAAGACAGGGACAAAAAAATGGAAAAGAGACTTATGGAAAAGCCACCCAGAGACCACCCCACTTAGGCATCCATCCCAACTGAAGACACCAAATCCAGACACTATTATGGATGCCAAGAAGCACTTGCTGACAGAATCCTAGAATCTCTGTTCCCTGGGAGGTTCTACCAGCATCTGACTAATATAGATGCATATTCTAAGAGCTAGCCATCAGACTGAGCCCAGGGATCCCAATGGAATAGCATGGAGAAGGACTGAAGGAGCTGAAGAGGTTGTAACTCCATAGGAAGAACAGTATCAACTAAGTGGAACACCCAGAGATTATGGAGACTAAACAACCAATGAAACAGTATACATGGAGGGATCCATGGCTCCAGATACATTCGAAGCAGAGGATGTTCTTCTCTGATATCAATAGGAGGGGAGGGCCTCCTGTGAAGGTTTGATGTTCCAGTGTAGGGAGTTGGTAGAGCAGTGATGCTGGAGTGGATGAGTGGGTGGAAGAGCGCCCTCAGAGAAGAAAAGTGGAAGGAGAGAAGGGAGATGGGATTGGGGGTCATAGAAGAGTTACTAGGAAGAGGGATATCCTTTGAAATGTAAACAAATAAAATGATTAATAAAACATAAATAAAAGAAATACTACTCAGCCATTGAAAACAAGGACATCAAGAATTTCTCAGGTAAATGGATTGAACTAGAAAATGTCATTTTTAGTGATGGAACCCAGACCCAGAAGATCATGCATGGTATATACTAAGTACAGGGTAACCATGTTATTATCAACAGACCCATAGAAGCCCAATAACAAGGAGAGCCCAAGGGAGGATGGTTGAATAGTTCTCAGAAAGAGAAACAAAAACAGATATCAGAAATCTATGAAAATTGGGAAATGGAGAGAGGAGGGGTTGGGAAGTGGAGCTAGGCTAGAGATGGGAGATCATATATAGGGAGAGCAGGAAAGAGGGGGGCAGATTGGTGGTGGCAAGGTATCATGGGTTGGGGTGGTGTGGGGTGGTGAGTACAGTCTCTAGGATGTTCCAGAGTCCTCAAATGCAGAGAGGTCCATGAAGATCAATGGAGGTGGGGAGACTATAGTTGATAGTCCTATCAATTATGGATATGGATCCTGAGTTGGCCACTTCCTATAACCAGAAATATCTCCCAGAGGAGGGATAAGGATAATAATCCACCCAGAAAACCTTTGACCCAATATGTATCCTGGCTATAAGATGTGCATTGACAAAGAACAGAGACTGAGGGAATAGCCAACCAATGACTGTCCCAATTTGAGACCCATACCATGGGCAAGAACCAAACCCTAGCACTATTAAAGATGTTTTCTTATGTTTGCAGACAGGAACCTAGCATAACTGGCCTCTGAGAGGATCCACGCAGTTGTAAATGGAAAACTATAGATTCTTACATCCAAACATTACAGGGAGGTGGGGAAGTCTTAATGAAGAGCTGGGAGGATTGAGGGAGCCAAACAGGTTGGGGTCTCTATAAGAAGACCAACAAAGCCAACTAACCTGAACTCTTGGGGGTTCCCAGGGATTAAATTATCAACCAAAGAGTGTGCATGGGTTAAACCTAAGCCTCCTGAACATATGTATCATATGAGTAGCATCAATTTCATGTGGATCCCCCAAGAACTGAAGAAGGGGCTGATGTGAACTCTTTGCTTGCCTGACTGTGGATCTTGTGCCCCTAAATGGACCACTTTGTCTGGCCTCAGTGGGAACAGATGTGCTTAGTACTGCAGGGTCTTGATATGTGAGTGGGGGGATATAGTTCACCACAGGCATTTTCCCCTTCTAAAGAGAAGGAGCTGGTGGAATCCGGGGAAGATTTGCATGAGGAGTACTGAGAGGAAAGGATGGGTTAATACTGGGCTGTAAAGTGAATAAATAATTTTTTTTAAAAAAATGTCAAAACAATAAATGCACAGAGAGGCATACATGCACAGATATCAACAAAAATTGACCTGTGTTACAAACACACACACACACACACACACACACACACACACACACAGGAGCATGTACACACGCAAGAATATACGCACATATAAAGAATCATAGTCTTATTTAATAAAATTCTGAAAATAAATATAGACAAATCTGTACATTTTTAAGAATAAATTTAAAATTTGGTTAAAAATAGTATTCTGGATGACTTGAATATTTAATGATCAATTTTCAGGATATTACCACTAGAGTGAGTGGCTAAGACCAGGTTTGTGGGAAAAATGTACATCAGACAAAATAAGTAGAGGTCCTGGAGATTTTGATTTCAGAAAGCTATCTCTAGGAATAGAGCAGTAGTAAACTAGGAACTATGAAAATGCTTTAGAGAATGAGGTCAGAGGAGAATATGCAGGCTCTACAGTTGGAGCAATGTACTGCAAGAACCAGAGGCATGGCAAGAGTGTATAAAATGGGTCTGAATTGAGAATCTTTTATTGAATAAGCTAACTTGATTAATATAGGTTAAATTTACACAGTCCCAAAATGAGGAAGAATTCAAATTTTCTGACAAATCTCAATGTGACTAGCTGTACAGTTCTTGAAAATGTGAAGATAATCATATGTAAGTTCAACTATTGACTGAGTTACTGCTATGCAAGGGAAATGCAAGATTGCAAATCCTGACCCTTGTATCACTCTGAGATTCCTTTTGCATTAAGGACCATAAATTAATAATGTCTGATTAGCTTGGAGATTCATTACATGAAATATTACTAACTCTGACTAGTTTCCACTTAATATGAGGTTCAATTTAACCTCACAATACAGGATTCATTTTTGTTCCTTCAGTGCAACACAAAAATCATAGAATGAAATAACTCCCAACAAAGCTATGAAAGTGGTGTTTACTAAGAGTTGATATTGGGAAAGTGTGTTTATTCCAGTTTTTATTGGTCATATTACTTTGTGAATTCATTTCCTATATTCTTGATATTTGAAAATTACCTTGCATTTTCTTAAATAGATATAATTTGAAAATCTTACATTAGACTAGCATAGTATTCCATTTCTTTAATTCTACCACTCAGAAAGCAAAGGTGTCACAGCTCTGTGAGTTTGAGGCAACTCTGTTATATGTAGTAAGTTACAGTAAAGCCTGGACCTCACCCATATTACCTGCCCAAAAACAACAGAAAGAAAAATTACTTTCCTTAAATCTTTTCTTCTTTTCAGAAGAAGCCATCAATCCTCTATTTTACTACTTACTATATATTTTATAAATTTTTCATAACTTTGGGCCTTCTTCATCTTGCTCATAAATTTCTTAATATCACAAAAGCTCACTTTATATCATTGTTAGAATATTTATTCTTATCTTCCTCCATAGTAACCACATCTGAATTAACTGATACTGTTTAATCATATATTCTTTCTTTTGTACTTTCAGAAGTGCACATGTATAGTTGCAGATTTTATTTTTGGAGCTTATAGATCTTGGTCTGACTGATCAGGCCAAGATTGAGACAGTCTACATGTGGCCATAATTGTAAAAAATGAAATTTTGTACGCATTTGTTAGAAATGAAAGCAACTGGTCAGATCAATTTATATTATTATCATCACACAATTCCTTTAACTGCTACATCTTGACATATCCGATATAACAAGAACCAAATCCCAACCCCACATAAATGATGGTCGGTATGAGAAAATGAAGAACAAAGGTTAAAAAGCAGTGGAAAGCAACAGCATAGCCATCATTAGGCAGCTATGATTGGTACTTCTCTCTTCCCATGGTTGGATGGATCTGGCTATGTTATGGTCACCAAGGATCAGATATCCTAACAAAAGAAATGCATTTAATCGGGCTTCTGAAGCTTCTCTTCTCATTGCCACTTTATGTTCCCACAGTGACTTCCTTTGTCCTTCCTGCTCCCCAAGTCTATACTGTAGCTTTGTTTAATAAAAATACTACACTTATGAAGCAAAAGCCCACTTAAATTTCTCCTTTTCAAATAGCACTGGGAGAAAACTAGCCTCCCAGGTGTGTGGGCAAGCTTGTCTGCTCAGAAGGACTCACCTGGAAAACCCAGGACACAGGGACTGAGGAGCATGCTTCTGGTTTCTTTCTGTGGCTGGAGAGCAGATCCAGTGACACAGGGCACCATAATCAAATAGTGCCAGGAAAGAACCGGTATACCAGGAGTGCTGACACACCTTACAGCACAGGCAAGACCACCACTTATTTTCAAATTCACTGGACAAAGAGAGACCCTTGTAGAGCCAGCAGGAAACAGGAAACAAGGGACAGTGGGAATTAGATCCTTCTTGTTTTTGTCTGTACCCCAGAGCTGACCATGTATCACAGCTCTCCAAAGCCAAATTCCTCTCAGAGAGAACTGGTCTTCAAGGAGTATTGACACCTAGGCTCACAGGAAACACAAGCCACAGTTAGAAAGAGTAAGACCAGTTAACACCAGAGATATCCAGATGGCAAAAGGCAAGGGCAAGAACACAAAGAACAGAAATCAAGGCTACTTGGCATCATCAGAACCCAGCTCTCCCAACACAGCAAGACATGGATATCCCAACACACCAGAAAAGGAGGACTCAGACTTAAAATCACATCTCAAGAGGAGGATAGAAGATATTAGAAAGGAAATAAAAAACTCCCTTAAAAAAAATACAAGAGAACACAGGTAAACAACTGGAAGCCCTTAAAGAGGACACACAAAAATCCCTTAAAGAATTACAGGAAAACACAATCAAACAAATGAAAAAAAAAACATCCAGCAATTAAAAACAGAAATAGAAACAATAAAGAAATCACAAAGGAAGACAACACTGGAGTTAGAAAACCTAGGAAAGAAATCAGGAGTCATAGATGCAAGCATCACCAACAGAATACAAGAGATGGAAAAGAGAATCTCAGGTGCGGAAGATACCATAGAAAACATGGACACAAGAATCAAAGAAAACACAAAATGCAAAAAGCTTCTTACCAAAAACATCCAGAATATCCAGGATACAGTGAGAAGACAGAACCTGAGGATCAGAGGTAAAGAAGAGAGTGAAGATTACCAAATTAAGGGACCAGTAAATATCTTCAACTAAATTAGAGAAGAAAACATCCCTAACCTAAAGAAAGAGATGAGCATAAATATACAAGTAGCCTATAGAATTCCAAATAGACTGGAGCAGAAAAGAAATTCCTCCTGTCACATTATAGTCAAAATACTAAATACAAAAAATAAAGAAAGAATATTAAAAGCAGTAAGGGAAAAATGGCAAGTAAAATATAAAGGCAGACCTATAAGAATTACACCAGACTTCTCACCAGAGACTATGAAAGCTAGAAGATCCTGGGCAGATCTCATACAGACTCTAAGAGAACACAAATGCCAGCCCAAGCTTCTATACCCAGCAAAACTCTCAATAATCATAGATGGTGAAACCAAAGTATTCTATGACAAATCCAAAATTTCACAGTATGTTTCCACAAATCCAGTCCTACAAAGAGTAATAGATGGAAAATGCCAGCTCAAGGAGGGAAACTACACCTAAGGCAAAGCAAGAAAGTAATCTTTCAACAAACTCAATAAATGATAGAAACATAAACATATAAACAGCATCCAAAATAACAGGAAGCATCAAGCACTATTTTTAAATATCTCTTAACATCAATGGACTCAACTCCCCAATAAAAAGACGTAGACTGACAGACTGGTTCCATAAACAGGACCCAACATTTTGCTTCATCCAGCAAATACACCTCCATGTGAAAGACAAACACTACCTCAGAGTAAAGGGATGGAAAACAATTTTCCAGGCACATGGCCCCACGAAACAGGCAGGTGTAGCCATTCTAATAACAGTTAAAATAGACATTCAACTAAACGTCATCAAAAAAGATAAAGAAGGACACTTCATACTCAACAAGGGAAAAATCTACCAAGAAGTACTCTCAATTCTGAACATCTATGCCGTGAATGCAAGGACTTCCACATTCATAACAGAAAGTTTACTAAAGCTCAAACACACATTGCACCTCATACAATAATATTGGGAGACTTCAACACCCCACTATCATCAATGGACAGATCTTGGAAACACAAACTAAACAGAGACACAGTGAAACTAACAGATGTTATGAACCAAATGGGTTTAGCAGACATCTATAGAATATTTCATCCTAAATCAAAAAGAATATACTTTCTTCTCAGCACCTCATGGTACCTTCTCCAAAATTGATCATATAACTGGTCACAAAACAAACCTCAACAGATATAAGAAGATTGAAATAACCCCATGCCTCCTATCAGATCACTACAGAATAAGGCTGGTCTTCAAAGGCAACAACAAAAACAATAAGCCCACATACACATGGAAGCAGAACAATGCTCTACTCAATGATCACTTGGTCAAGGAAGAAATAAAGAATGAAATTAAAGACTTCCTAGAATTTAATGAAAATGAAAGTACAACATACCCAAACCTATGGGATACAATGAAAGTAAAGTTAAGAGGAAAACTCATTGCACTGTATGCTTCAAAAAAGAAACTGTAGAGAGCATATACTAGTAGCTTAACAGCACACCTGAAAGTTCTAGAACAAAAAGAAGTTAATATACCCAAGAGGAGTAGAAGGCAGGAAATAATCAAATTAAGGGCTGAAATCATCCAAGTAGAAACTGAAAGAACTATACAAAGAATCAACAAAACCAGGAGCTGGTTCTTTGAGAAAATCAACAAGATAGATAAACCCTTAGCCAGACTAACCAGAGGGCACAGAGACAGTATCCAAATTAACAAAATTAGAAATGAAAAGGGAGATATAACATCAGATTCAGAGGAAATTCAAAAAAATCATCAGATCCTACTACAAAAGCGTATACGCAACAAAATTGGAAAATCTGGAGGAAATTGACAAGTTTCTACACAGATAACAAATACCAAAATTAAATCAGGATGAGATAAAACATCTAAATAGTCCCATAACTCCTAAAGAAATAGAAGCAGTCATTAAAAGTCTCCCAGTCAAAAACAGCCCAGGACTAGATGGGTTCAAGTGCAGAATGCTATCAGACCTTCAAAGAAGAACTAATACCAATACTCTTCAATCTATTCCACAAAATAGAAATGGAATGAACACTACCCAATTCATTCTATGAGGCCACAGTTACACTGATACAAAACCCCACAAAGACCCAACAATAAAAGAAAACTTCAGAACAATTTCCCTTATGAATATCAAAGCAAAAATACTCAATAAAATTCTCACAAACCAAATCCAAGGACACATCTGTTCTGGCTTGTTTTGTGTGTCAACTTGACACAAGCTGAAGTTGTCACAGAGAAATTAGTTTCAGATGAGAAGATGCCTCCATGAGATCCAGCGGTAAGGCATTTTCTCAATTAGTGATCAATGGGGGAGGGCCCCTTGTGAGTTGTACCGTCTGTGGGCTGGTAGTTTGGGTTCTTTAAGAAAGCAGGCTGAGCAAACCAGGAGAAGCAAGCAAGCCAGTAAGCAGCATTCCTCCATGGCCTCTGCATCAGTTCCTGCTCCTTGACCTGCTTGAGTTTTAGTCCTGACATCCTTTCATGATGAACAGCAGCATGAAGTTTAAGCTCAATAAACCCTTTCCTCCCAAACCTGCCTCTTGGTCATGACGTTTGTTCAGGTATAGAAACTCTGACTAAAACAGCATCAAAATATTCATTCGCTATGATCAAGTAAGCTTTATACCAGGGATGCAGGGATGGTACAATACCTGGAAATCCATCAATTTAATCTACTACATTAACAAACTAAAAAAAAAAAAAACACATGGTCATTTCATTAAATGCTGAAAAATAATTTGACAAAATTCAACATCCCTTCATGATAAAAGTCTTGGAAAGATCAGGAATTCAAGGAGCATACCTAAGCATAGTAAAAGCAATATACAGCAAACCAGTGGCCAACATAAAACTAAATGTACAGAAACTCGAAGGAATCCCACTAAAAACAGGGACTAAGCAAGGCTGCCCTTTCCCTATCTATTCAATATAGTACTTGAAATTCTAGCTAGAGCAATTAGACAACAAAAGGAGGTCAAACAGTTACAAATTGGAAAGGAAGAAATCAAAATATCACTATTTGCAGATGATATGATGGTATATTTACGTGACCAAAAAAAGTCCATGAGAGATCTGCTACAGCTGATAAACAACTTCAGCAAAGTGGCCAGATACAAAATTAACTCAAGCAAATCAGTAGCCTTCCTAAACTCAAAGGATAAACAGGCTGAGAAAGAAATTAGGGAAATGACACCCTTCACAAACAATATAAAATATCTTGGTGCGACTCTAACAAAACAAGTGAAAGATCTGTATGACAAGAACTTCAAGTCTCTGAAGAAAGAGAGTGAAGAAGACCTCACAAAATGGAAAGATGTACCATTCTCATGGATTGGCAGGATTAATATAGTTAAAATGGCCATCCTGCCGAAAGCAATCTACAGATTCAATGTAATCTCAATAAAAATCCCAATTTAATTCTTCATAGACTTATAAAGAGCAATTCTCAAATTCATATGAAATAACAAAAAAACCCAGGATAGCAAAAACTATTCTCAACAATAAAAGGACTTCTGGGGGACTCAGTCTCCCTGACCTCAGGCTGTACTACAGAGCAGTAGTGATAAAAACTGCATGGTATTGGTACAGTGACAGGCTGGTAGATCAATGGAATAGAATTGAAGAACAAGAAATGAACCCACGTACTTATAGGCACTTGATTTTTAACAAAGGAGCTAAAACCATCCACTGGAAGAAAGACAACATATTCACAAGATGGTGCTGGTTCAACTGGGGCTCTACATGTAGAAGATTGTGAATTGATCCATTCCTATCTCCCTGCACAATGGTCAAGTCCAAGTGGACTTAACCTCCACATAAAACCAGATAGACTGAATCTAACAGAAGAGAAAGTGGGGAAAAGACTCGAACACATGGGCACAGGGGTAAAGTTCCTAAACAGAACACCAATGGCTTGTGCTCTAAAATCAAGAATTGACAAATGGAACCTCACAAAATTACAAAGCTTCTGTAAGGCAAAGGACACTGTAAATAGGACAATCCGGCAACCTACAGATCAGGAAAAGATCTTTACCAATCCTACGTCTAATCCAGGGCTAATATCCAATGTATACAAAGAACTCAAGAAGCCAGACTACAGAGATCCAAATAACCCTATCAAAAAATGGGGAACAGAGCTAAACAGAATTCTCAACTGAGAAAACTCAAATGGCTTAGATGCACCTAAAGAAGTGTTCAGCATCCTTAGTCATCAGGGAAATGCAAATCAAAACAACCCTGAGATTCTACCTCACACCAGTCAGAATGGCTAGGATCAAAAACTCAAGTGACAGCAAATGTTGGCGAGGATGTGGAGAAAGAGGAACACTCCGCCATTGCTGGTGGGAATGAAAGCTGATACAACCTCTCTGGAAATCAGTTTGGTGGACCCTCAGAAAAATGAACATAATACTTCCTGAGAACCCAGCTATACCACTCCTGGGCATATACTCAGAAGATGCTCCAACATGTAATAAAGACTCATGTTCCACTATGTTCATAGCAGCCATATTTATAATAGCCAGAAGC